>JAOWBP010028338.1:0-63932 GCA_028571105.1 Tragopan temminckii | reverse complement strand
TCTCTTCTCTTCTCTTCTCTTCTCTTCTCTTCTCTTCTCTTCTCTTCTCTTCTCTTCTCTTCTCTTCTCTTCTCTCTATCATTACTTCTATATATTTTTTTTACACTCACTACCCTTAATGTATCTCTTTATTTTCTTTTATTTCTGTATTTGCTTCCTAAAGTCCCACATCAGTGATTTAGTCAAAAGGCTCTGGAGATGACTTTCTTTGAATGTATTAAGAGCTGTTATGAATGAGTAAAGAAGAACTACTTTGGTCATACTTCCTATTCAGGGGGTTGATGTCTTTCCCCACATAAAGATCTCCTAGCAGAAACCGAGACAGAAAAACTAACAAGGAAAACATGAAATTGGGAAGAAAAATCCACTCGCAACAATTTGGGAAGCTGTTTCCTTTTTGCTCTTATAAAGTTGATGCTCTTTTTTCCATTTAATAAATGTTTCTATTATCTATCTTCACACACCCTTCTTTTGATAATAACTCTTTGTCTTCTTTCAGCAATTTTCCATTTGAGCATAAAGTGATCCTACATTAACATTCCCTAGAAAGAACCCATCATTCCTGTCCCACAAACCTACCAATACAAGTTTTCTCACATAGTCAGGCAGCAGGTGACCTAATTCCTGTTGCATTTTTTTCCATAATAGGAAAACAACTACTTTTCCTGGAGGTATGTTGCACAGATCAACTTCTTCTGCTGCATTTAAACCTTCTATCCTTTTCTTGCACTTCAGTGGCTGGGATTGTACAACTTCATTTCATTTTAATGAGTACAGCACTGAGTGTACAATTTCAAAACAAAAAGCATTCCAAAAGAGTGCACTGCGAGTGCTTTCTTCATTAAAATGAAAACACTTTGAACTGAAGGAGCACACTACAAGCCACTTTGATGCCAAGGTAGCAAAGCCAATTTTAATCCATGCATATAAGGGATGTGCAGAAGATTAACCAGATGTTCAATTACTCCTGCTCAGAAAATCAGTGATGTACCAACATGCCTGCCTGTGCCTGTAATCGCACGAGTACTGTTGGGTACATACCAAATAAAATAAAAAAATACTGACTTGCTCACTAGGAATCTGCAGATCCTTAAGTTTATATTTACCTGGGCAATGTATTTATGCAAATACTATGGCATTCTCCAACAATCTTTTGAAAGTTGAAATTTTTCCGTATATAAAATAATATTTGATTATTCTTAATTGAGCATTTTCTTTTGAAAAACAGTATGTAGATGTAAAAACCAGGAGAAAGTTTGTAACATATTGTAGGATTAATCTAACTAAATTGAGAACATAACCTTTTTGATGTTTATGTCTGACCAACTAATTTTGTCCTCTCTGTGGCATCCCTAGATAGAAAGCTGCACTGAGGGCATGCAATTTACTTCATCCTGGAGCAGATGTCTGAAATTGACCTAGAAGTGTCTGTTTCTTTCTACTGACACTAAAGAGGAGCCTGATGTGGAAAGCTCCATTCCAGATCAGAAGGAAAATGCCTACATTTAGGTACTTAATAGTAGGCATGATGGATCTACCCTGCAGAGTTAAAAGTCAAAACATAACATTGTTGTGCTACTACTGTAGGTCTGTTTCAAAATATCCATTTCCAATCATCATAATGGACATAAAGACTAAATAAAAGAGAACAAATGCAGACCTTACATTTCAGCTTTTGCATTCAATAACTGATTTTTTGGTTGTTTATGCAGTTTAAAATTTCTTGAATAAGCACACATTATTCTAAGGGCTCATCATCTCTTGGGATATGTGAAATACAGAAAATGATTGGCTTCACAAACTTACAAGCATTAAAAAAGCCAAATTAAAAAAGAAAAAAAATCTAAACATTGCAAATGTACTGTTAACTCATTGCAACACAATACTCTAGTGTTTCAATACTAAAATGGACATGAAATTTAAAATAAATAGTTTGATTTTATGATTTGAAAATACTTAGGGCTTATGTTTTCCGAACTGTCTTCTAATTCTGCTGCTTTAGTTTTATGGCCATAAGGACTAGTACCTGCCATAAAGTGATGGGACTTCAATAGACTGCATTTTACACGGTGTCCAGTTGCAAACAGTTATGCCTACAGTACTTCTGAGTCTTGAGGTGTTTGTGAATTCATAATTACATTGCTGAAGTCAGATGCTGGGCTGGATCTTGGCTGAAAACGGGTCAAATGACATCTAAAGCCATTCTGGTAAGATGATAAATACTTTCTGTAACCACTGCATAAACTACTGTCATTTTTATATTTTTAGTAATTACTGACTTCAAATTAAAAAGAAAAAAAGTGAAGAATAGTGTTAACACAGGTCACAGTTGCCTATGGGTATTTTACTGACATATTAAATGCCAGTTGCTATATATAAGTACATGATAAAAGGAATAGCTGTATGGTAATTCCAGAGAAAGCTCTGGGAAATTCCTAATGACACATAGTGGAGAGATCACACAGAAAACACTAAGAGAGGTTTTCTTTTTTTTTTTGGACAGGTATCTGTGTTCTTTTCGGTCAATAAAGATGGAATGTCCTGTACTGAATAGAAACCCATGTGCTCCCATGCTAGACTTTGGGTAGGATAGAAATATCATCTGATAGCAGAGGAAGGCTTCCTATTGCATAGAAGCTTCTCCATTATGGATGATCTCTTCCAACACTATCTGGAAAAATGTGGGCAGAATGATTGTGCATGTCCTGCTGCAGGTTTTGTTTCTTCACAGTGCCTGACAAAGTCTTAAAAGATCTCAAACTTTTCTAAAATGATATTGTACTCAAAAAATATTTAGGAAAAAACAAAACAACAAAACAAAACAAAACAAAACAAAAAACAGCCAACCTCCATGCCCTCCCTTCTTTATTTTGTTTCTGATAGTAAGAGATAATCCAGCTGGTTAGCGCTAGACAATAGCCTTATGGCACTTTACCTCATACTCTTACCTCTTGCATACTGCATGCATGAAAACACAATCACACTCAGTATCTGGCTGGATCTGCTTCTCTGGATCTGTTTGAGACTATGACTTTCTTCTATGCACTTTTTTTCATGTTCCTATCCTCAGTTCATTGCAGCAAATCAGTATTAAATATAAAATACTGCTATATAATCAAGAGGTATTTAGAACACAAAGGCAGACAAAAAAGCTGAAACAGTTCTTTTCATTTGTGATCTGCTTGAATATTTGTTTTTACTTAACATGTGCAATGATGCTTGGTTCAGTCAGGTTTAATAACCTAACCATTTACAGGTTTCTGGACTAAAATATAGCTTTCTAAATTCAATATGTTTACCAAGTTAGAAGAAACTACATATTTACTACCGTATTTTATGCTACTATGCTATATTTTCTAGTACATATTTTGTAGTTTCTTCTGAGTGTAAAATGATATACAGAATGGTGATTCAGATTTGCTATCTATGCCACATCTTAGAGGGAAGCTTAAAATATGATACAAATACAGTCTAAAAATTAACTCTAAAAAAGCAACGTCTCAGGTTGCCTTTATCACCAATAGGAAGAAAGAGCAATTTTGACCACAGGTGGGGAGAATAATACAGTTCCAGATATGTTTATCTTCTCAAGGAATTAGAATTCTTCCTTGGCATCTCACGCATATGTCTAATCTTAACCAGGTTGTTTTTGAGCTTCTATATCTAACTAAAGGTACTTGAAAGAGGGTCTTGTAGATATGGAGAAGGTGATACTACTGGAAGATTGCTTTAGCTATTCTGTTTGTATGTTGCTTTAAATTGCAGAACTCTTGTGCACCATGTGAGATCTATTAAGTAATATAGCTGAACTAAGAGTAATAACATTAATTATGCAAACTTGCCTTGAAAGAGCCTGTCTATACACTGAATGGGGAAGTACTGAAGTACTCTTTTAGAAATTCTTTCAAAAATTTGTCTTGAAACTATACAAACTTATTCACTTCAAAAGAGCACATAAAAAGTGGACACAATTTGCTTACTTGAAAAGCTCCATATTTCATTTTGTAATTATTTGTTTTCAGTTATATTAGGTCTTGCAAAAACTTATGATAGCACACTAACAATAAAAACAACATGGGAAACATTTCACAGCCAATGCTTGCAAAGGCATCTCTTGAAAAGAAACTAAGTTCTGATCTTCTGCCCAAATTCTCCAGTTGATAAGCACATTAAACTCCATTTTCAAAGAAATATCTACAGGCATCTCCTGTTCTATGAAGTACAGGGTACAGATTTACGTCTAAGAATTAAAAAATCGGGTAAAGTCTCTGCTTCCCTGCACAGGTAGCTCCAAATGTCATAAAATAATAGCTAATGGCTTAAAGTCTGCATACACAGTAGCTTTTTTTTTTTTTTTTTAATTCTGACAGTGAGTAAATACCACATTTTTCTCATTTGTCTTTTTCATATCTACCAAATGCTCTATTTCATAACATTTGAACTGGTGGTGAAACAGATTTGCAACTCTTAAAGGGGACCATGTGTGAAGTCAGCACCTCACTGATGGTTTTGCATCAGTAAAGACTCAGTAGGAATTACAATATCTGACAATTAAGTCTTCAGTTACTTCTGTACTTCTAGTTCTCCAGAAAGATGGTAGTAATGATTGCAACCTCTTTCAGTAAAGGCTTTTCAGTTCATTTTTACAATCTGACTGGCATCTGGGATACACTGCAAGAAGTCTACCTCTACTTATTGCACGTCATCTGTACCACTGCCTGCATGCACATGCAACCATTCAAACATACATATAACATAAATCTCTATATAGTGAACTAATGGATGGAAGAATCCAATACTTACACTAATGAAAGCAGAATCAGACCTATCATATCTGAGTGAGATACAATTTTCATTGGTAAAATGGCAAATATTTTGAATTACATGCGCTTGAGGGTAGGGTCATTGATTGTCATTTGTATATTCTAGGAGCCTTATTCTCATAGCAACATAGTATTCACCTGGTAGGTCATGAAATCCTTAGTTGCGTAGAATGCTAAATCTCCAGAATTGTACACCTTCATACAGACTGGCTCTGAAACTTTAATCTTGTTTTCTAGGTATAAACACTTATGACAGCAAGAGAAATATGAACAGCGATGCATGATCCCGAAGAATAATTTAGTCTGAATTAAAATCTTAGCTTAGACCCCTTAGAAATAAGCCACAACATTTTGTCTTACCGTATGATTAGAACAACAGAGTATACAATTTGATTGTGTGACTGACCTCTAGAGAGCTCATTGATATTGTGGATCCAGTTTCACTTCTTGATAATCCCACATTGTCATCCAGCTCTGAGGCAATGAAATTCTTTACTGCTGTGCGGGGCTCAAATGGCAAACTCTGCATATGTTCTTGGGTGGGAAGATGCTGGTCTAAATTGATATTAAATTGGTCCATTACAGAAGGATTCATATTGAATTCTGGATTAACTTTGTAGTGCAACAGCCTTTCATGAGGCAGTGTATCCATGCCTATATTGATTTTGCTCTCATCTTTCAGTGATGGCTGGGTATTTACTGAGCTTCTGGGCATGACTATGTAGTCGCTTTCTATCATCCGTTCTTGAGGATGGACTATGTCCATATCCGCACCTCGCAAATTATCATCAGTGCATAAATACACAGTCCTCCGCAACTCGCTGTTGTCTTTTTTCAAGCATTGATTAGCCAGTTCACTCATACTCATAGGCATGTGAAGACCTGTTGGTTGCTGGATGATGACTTTGGAGATGATGTTTCCAGGCAAGGTAGAATAGCTCATTCCTTCAGGGTTTGGTCCCTTTTCTTCTTCTTCATCATTTAGTGAAATTCTAGAAAGAGTTCCTGTTATAGTAGCTGCTCTGCAAGGTCCGATGTCTTTATGCAGAACTGTGGGTCAGAGAATAGACTTCTTACAACATGAAACCATGTCTATCAAACACTACTTTTGCTTGTGGCATTATGTAATGCCCTTTACCATTGCATCTTCTTAAATACTTTTTTGTGTTTAATAAATTTTATTTTATAAAAACTGCCTTAGAAAGGGTTTTTATGAACTGATATATACTCTGAGCCTCAACCATTTAAATAAAAGAAAACCAGCCCTTTGTTTCTTCCTGCTTCCTTGCATATATCTTAGGTGACCTGCAGCTCAAGCAAGTTTTCCATGTGGACCTCAAATAAGGGTTTTCAAAAAAAAGAAAAAAATACACTATGACTTCTGTATTGCCATTATTAACTCCACATAACCTCTTGGAAAATGTCAAACAGACTGTAAGGCAGAATAATTTTGTCAATATGTCATAACAATCTATTGTAAAATTATAACTACGGACACGTATTCCTGAGCTCTTAAATGTTCTTTTACACTGATTTTTTTTTCCTAATGCTTTTCTGCATTCAATGATTTTTAAAACAAAAGTGGGAAAAAAATTAACTGCATTAGGAAGGAATTCTATTGCTATCAAAAAGACATAATTTGCCACATCTGAAAAGGTTACAAGTAGAATCATAGAATCATAGAATCATTGAATGATTTGGGTTGGAAGTGACCTTTAAGGTCATCTAATTCCAATCTCCTGTTATAGGCAGGAACACCACCCTCTAGACCAGGTTGCTCAAAGCCCCATCCAGCCTGGCCTTGAATGCTTCTAGGGAGGGAACATCCACAAGCATGCTGGGCAACCTGTTCCAGTGTCTCACCACCCTCACAGTAAAGAATTTCTTCCTAAATAAACATGTATTATAAACCATTCATAATCCACTTTTGATGTAATCCTTCATGGTAAAAGCTATAGCAACATCCAACAATTTTTTCTTAGAGTAAGTTTTGCATCTGAATGTTACCAATTCCAGAACAAAATACAAAACTTTCAGTAGCAATAAATGATTCATTCAAAAGAACAGTATTCATCACAATCATTTCTCTTACAATTAAATACACATTTGTGTATTCAAGATTTGCAATGAAAGAAAAAGGTTGGCTAGTAAGAATGAAAAATTTTAGAAGTATCCAGTTACTGAGCTTGTTCCAATTGAGTGCAAGGATTTTCTTGTCCTGCTTTAAAATAGTATTTTAACTCACATCAATACCAGCTTGTGCAATAAGATCTGTCTCATGGGCTGAGACAGTAAGATGACTAGAAGTATCTCAGGTGTTACATTTACATCACTTTTGGTAGCCTGAGGGCTCTAATGACCCAGATCCTCCAGTGCTTGACAGTTCATTGCCATGTTCCGAAGCAAGCAGCTCATAAAGCAATCCACTCCTACCTCACACAAAACTGGCACAGATTTTTCAGTTATGTAAGGAACAATTTGCCTGTAAACAACAGTACACAAATATCTGATTCTGTGACAATTTACAACTCACACACTCTGTCACTTCAATCCACTTTCTTCAGTGCAGCATGGCTGCTGCATTGTTCCCAGCCAAATACTTCAACCAGTGACCTATTAAGTTAATCTTTCATTAAAAGGAAGTGAAGTTAATTTTTTATCTAGTAAAACCAGTTCACAGATTTATTCAAAATCTATTTCCCTAAGGCTGGCTGCACAGCAGAGCTATGGTGGAAAAAGGTAAGAAGTGGGAGCAATGGAGATTAAAGCTGAATTTTTCTCTGCATTAGATGGTAGCAGATATGCATTTATGGATTATATATTATTATATATATTATTATATATATTATATAATGGATTATCCAGTCCCTTCAAAATACATGTGCATATTAAAACTAATGTATACAGAGAAAAATTATTGTATTGAAATAAACAGAGCTGGCAGTTTTTTAAAGGTGTGTGAATGGAAACTCAAATTGCACCTTAATGAGATCAATCCTCTTGCCTTGCCATACAGACAGCAAAGACAGACTTTAGGTGGGTGACACAGGACAGCTAAGTCCTGCATCTCCTGCCCTGACTCACTCCGCAGAGAAGTCACCCCCTCTCTTTTTCTCTCTTCACTCAAAATAAGGTTGTCTAGGTAAACTTACCTCCCTAGGAAAAACTCTGCTTTGGGATAATCTCCATGAACTAAAAATTTCGATAGGGTTTGGAGGATTGTTTTTTACTGTGCTTTACTTAAGCAAGGTTGGAAAAAGAAAATAATAAAAAAGAAATTGCTTAAAATGTATTATTTTTTATATGTAGAGACAGGCAAAGTTGACAACCTGAAAAACACACTACTGAAATGTCTATAAAAGAAAGTAGAATCCTATTTTATTTTCTTGACATCCTATTCCTTAAACTACTGTTGGACTCACTTAGAGCCCTAAAAAGCAGCCTTTTTAAAACTAACACCTACCCACGCATCCTTTATATACACAGGTTATACATTAATTAACTTATATATAGGTTATATATTCATATACTGGCATCAATTCTTTTTATTAACATTTATAAATCTATGTTGTAAACAGTGAACACATGGTATTTTATATCTACTTCAGAAGGAACTAGTAAAATAATCATTTTTGTTAGCTAAATACTCTTCCAATATTCTTACCTGACCGACAAGCAATGTCCACATCCTTTTCAAAATCAGTCTGTAACAAGAAACAGTGAAATACAGTTATTAATTGAAAACAAAGCCACAATACCTTTTTGCCAACTAGCACTTCCAAAATGTCCTACTTACAGAGTCATAGTCTCTTAAAAGTGGTTTCTTGTTGCTGAGAAGGTGAAGTATATTGTTTTACAACAGCAGAGCTTTACAAAGTTTCCTAAAGTATAACTGGGTGGTTTTCAAAGTATGCTTGCCTGACCAGAAAAAATAAAATAAAATAGGTGGAGGTAGAGTATATAGCTTTAATAAAATTATACAGTGTATTTTTTAAAATAAATATGGAAGAGTAACTACATCTCTTGGAAGGATCATCTCTAAGGAAGCTTTTCTTAGTTATTTTATAAACGGAAAAACAGAAAACAGTCTGCAATACAAATTACTGTGAATAACTGTAATCCAATTAGTCCACCCTGTCTGAAGCTTCATTAATTTATTATGGAGTGTTTATTTGTTATACAGCATTATGCCCATCCTGGCTACTAATGCAATAAAGTAAACTTTGTATTCCTTGAAAACAAACATAATTTATTCCAATGAGTAAAATCATATTGTAAGTAGTACAAACAATCAGTAATAGTTGAAAGTCTAAACACAGTTTTTCCAGTTAAACAAAACTATTTATCCCGGTATAGATTTTGGATACTTTTCAATTACTTTTTAAAATTTCCATGAAGATTTATTAAATAATAATTAGAAAAATAACAAAAAATAACAAAACTTATGAAGTCCAAAGGAAAAATTCTTATTTAATTCATCATTTTTTTCAAGGGCAACTGAACGCATGTTTTAGGACATGATCCTATCTCCATTCATTATAATCAAAGACAGTAATTGAAAATGAAAGGGCAGATATATAACATACTAACTAACAATATCAGTAAATTCAAATTCTCATAATAATACATTAATTATTTTGATAATCCAAGTCACTAGACAGATTTCCCTTTAGGGATCTCTAGCACTTACTCCTTGTTTGAATTAGTTTTGAGAAGAACATTTTTCAAGAATTTGCGAAGGGAAGACTCCCAGATGCATCAGTGCTCTTTACATCAGTGGTAGAAAAAAATCACTGTATGTCATTAGATTATTTTTTTCCTTCTCATATGTAAAAATCTTACGTCATGATGAAAAGTGGTGGAGGATATTAATGCATTGTGCTCAGCAGAATGATCAGACCAATAATTTAAAACTTGCTAAGAGGTTTAAGCAAGGAGGTAACGACCTAAACAGACTAACGCTTAAAAATGGTGTTAAAATTCCAGCTGTGCGTACTTGCCATGTACAGTAATGCAAGTTCTTTTCTTTTGGCTAGGAACACTAATTTAGTAGTCAATGATAAAAATAAAAGCTAACCATGATTTGAGCATGTCCATTAGGAAAAGAACTTGAAGAATCTGCATTGATGGGATCCTGGCAATTTCTTAGTCGACATCTGAATGCATCTTGAACCTGTGAAAACAATAACTTATACTGATTCCTGTGAAACAACATGTACTCTGCGCAAGCACATTTGAGGAAATATCTTTTCACAGAGAATACTTCTTTGTTTTGAGCACAGTGCATGTCTAAGAAAATATTACTATGCAATAGTTTTGTCAGAAATATGTGATTCAGCAAAGAGACACATTTAAAAAAGAAATGCAGTTCCTGTTTTCTGGCAGTTGAAAGCAAATATATTTTGCTGAATTCTCACACATACCACAATAGGGACAGCAAGTCAACTTTGGGAACAGAAAGGAATATTTTTATCAACAGTTTAAAAGTATACAGAGAATATTTTTTTTGAATGCAAAACCAATTTTGTTCCATTTCTTTACATATCCTCAGATGTATTTCAAGACAGTAATAAAATCTAAATATGAATACTTGAGTTTTGATTTCATAAATACAAGTATCCATGTTAGCAAACAGTTGGCAAGATGTAACTTGGAGAACAGGAACTTCCTTGGGTGACTTCCAATCAAGACAAACTAGTATCACTTATTCTTTGAATACAAAAATACTCTGAATGGAATGCCTAGAAAAATCTACATTTCATTTATTATCTGTAGAATTTGCTTGATGTCTAATTCAGAATAATTAAATGGTAGAAAATAAAATCCTACTCATGGACATTTTGTGAATAGCAGAAGAGGATAATTCAATAATTGTTGCTGATGAAAAGACATCCCATTTTAGTACATTGTATTCTACTGCAAACTGTTTATAAGCTTTCATAAAAAGGAAACAGTGAATCAAAGAAAAAAGATTTATTTTTGTTATTAGGTAGCAATATTTTAAAATACTTAACCCTTAAATGCGTAAGCGTGCTCTAAAGTAACTGGCACAGATGAAGAAAGACTAATATAGAGTAGAAAGAAGAATAAAGCAAGGTTCTGTTTTGGATTGATTTAAAAACACCAAGACTTTCCACATGTGGTAATGTAGAGTGTGTCTGACCAGTATTGTGACTGGGATTCTGATTTTAGGCACTACACTTGCTGTGGTTTTGCACGTTTGACATTAATTCAATTTGTCATCTTGCAATTGTTGCAAATTTAATCCAAATCTTCTCTCACTATATCAAGTCAAGTCACACTCCAGAATTCATGCTATTGGATAAGTACTGGCGCAGTGGTTGGACAAAAACCCCAAAATCTTATCTTCTAAAGTATATTGAATATTATCTCAAATCTCATGATAACTGACTCCTTCAGAACATACTATGTGACCTCTCAGCTTATGCAGTGATCCTCTTTGTTTTTGGGACTGGTGTTAGGACCTGTGTTCATCTAGTTTCCCTGGTTCAGATAGCTCCAGAGTTCACAAAAATCTCCTGCCCTACTTTCCCTATTTTCCAGTAGTGAATCCCGACACTAGGATTCTCTTATATGTGCATGTTTCTTATGGTATTTCTGAAGGGCAAGCAGCATATGATTTGAACATATCAATAGAATATAAAATATCACTGCATTCATCATACTGACATATGTTGCAACTTCCACATGGCCTCACACAAGTCAGAAACAGAAAGTTGAGCTGCCTAAATACTGGCTTGTTCCGAATGTCTTGTTGAAATTTGTTGCTAGAATTGGTTAAGATTATGCTGTCTTCACTTCTGTCTTTGAAGCATAATCTTGTTTCCCCCATGCTTTCTAACATCAAGTTACAAGATTTTCTTAGAGCGAGGCAGAGCAGGAGAGACAAATGTGATGAACGTGCAGATACCATGGAAGTAGTTTCCTTAGCAACAGTAACCCTAAGCTTTCATAACTTACTCTCTTTCTATTCATACACTTTTTTTTTTTTACTTTTTTTCCCCTGCAATATGGAAATATAGACTTTAGATGCCAATGATGCATTTAATCTAAATGCGCTGCAGTCAGCAAGGCACAGCTAAAGGAGAAAACATATGTGGGTTATTCCCATCACCAGAAGGAACAGGAGTTACGCAGTATGATTGAAATTATCCTTAGACATTCTCATGCTCAAGCAGGTCAGACAAAATATTTTGCTTTGATGGAGAAGAAGCTTCAGCACTCCTCCTTCCTGTCAATCTTATTTCTGTGACATATACCTCATCCTCTTCCAATGCTCAATTATATATTCAAACAGCAAGAAGAGAAAAAAAATTAAATAAATACCAGGCTCTCTTGACTATGAAGGAGACTTAAAGCAATAATATCTGAGTCTTCATTTGCATTTTTCTTTCCTACTTTCCAATTGATTTATAAGAGGCCTTGTGCTTAATAAGTATAACATTTATCTTAGAAGTTACAGAAATGAAGTATAGAAAGATTTAATGTCTTTCCAAAAGATCTTGAATTGATGTAGGGCAGAAGTAGACACAGCACATCATGCAGTTCTCTTCTAGTTGTAAGTCTTAGTCAATCCCCTGGCTCCTCAGTGCAGCCCTTGTCACACAAGATCATTGATATAGTATGCTACTGAAAGTAAAAAATGTTTCTATCATTTATGTTTATATCTGTATGACTAAAGGGAAATAAGAGGGTTTTATCTATATAGCTTTAAAAGTCTTTGTCTTTTTGTAATACAACAACAATAAGGGCACAGTAAAACAGGGCTGTCTTCTTCTTTGTTTGAATTTTATGGTGATTTATTCTGCTTCACTTTTTTTTCCTGACAGTCAGAATTACTGTTTTGCCTGTGCTGGTACGCTATAAATATTAGATCAATCCTATAGGCCATAACTGAGATAGCTTTGTAGCTGTCATCAAGAATGACAAATATGTTGGCAGAAATTCTCTGACATGCACTGGCAGAGCAAAAATCTTTTGCAGACAACAGAAGGTAACAGACTACTCTTTCATCTGGGGAGATACCCTGTGAAGTGCAAAGACTGCATTGCACACTGTGCACGATGTCCTATCTTGACTTCCACGAGAACTCAACAAAGGGTCTCTAGAACTAAACTAGAAAGCAAGGGTTGCTAGAGTCAGAATGAAACACAAATTAGTTATGTCTCCTTCTGTGTGGGAACTTCTTGAAACTAACAAATGTGTCTTTGCTGCTGCAAAGTGGTCCAAACAAGTGCAGACCATACACATCCTTGTAAAAAAAAGTTTCAATTGCAGTAAAACTTACTTCTTTCCTTTTCTTGAAGAACTGTTTAATTATTTCCTTTTCACATATGAAATTTGACTTTAATTAGTTACTCAGATATTTTGCCTAATCTACACTTTAAACCTAGAGGACTAGAGAAGATGCAATGTGTTATATGAAATACAGTTCAAACACCAGTACAGTGTAGGCTTCTTTGTCTTCCACTACTATCAACATTTTTTCAGCTAATCTATTTTTAAATGTGGAGAAATTGTCTCTATATCTTCACTTCTATCTAACTTGTCACGATTGAAAAGAAAACTCCATCTTCTTTTTTGATAAGGGGCAATCATATCAAAAGTAGGGGCTATTAGAGCATCATATTCTTTACATAGGAATGGAAAAAATGCTGTAGAAAATAGTGTCTAAGTGGACATTAGCTCTGTAAAAAGATATGCTGGCGGAACAGGACTACCTCTCTCCAGTGCAGCTCCATTCAGCAGATTTTTGATAGATTCTCCTACTTCCACAGATCTGGAAAACTTCTTTCAGTAAAAGTGTTGGGCTGGTTAGTAGTTTAGATTGTTAATGAAGTTGTCCAATCAGCCAGCTTAAAGAGAATTTATGCAGTTGTTCTGATGTTAAATTTTAGCTGCAGAGGGCAGGACAGGGATACTAACTTTTCCTTGCTCTTCCCTAAATGTTATCTCTCTCTGACTTCATTTGAATACATTATCACCAGAACGTGTAGAAGATGAAAGGATAGCTCTCTACATCAACCTGTCATCTCCATAACTCCTCTTTCAGGGACAGTAGGTGCAGAAATAATTTTGCATTCGAATTCGTGTTAGACATTGTAAAAATTTATAGCTTTTGTTCTTCAAGAAAAGGACATTTCTGTTAGCATTTCCCTGTATTCATGATATTGGAAAAGCTTAACATTTCGGAACCAAACTGAATTTGGGATTGCCTGAAAGCCACTTTTAATTGAGTGGGTACAGATTTGTACTGAGCCTGACAGTCTGTATTTGGAATTAACTGATCCTTCCCACTCTCTCTTTCACTTGTTCCTTTTCATCTCATCATAAAACACTTTAATCTTTCTATGAAATATATTTCTGCTGAAGAAGCTTAACATAACACTAAAGAACAGTTCAGAGATTAACAGGAACACAGCCCATTAGAAAACTGGGAAGCCATTCCTCACCTCCCTTCGAAGAATACAATGGACCATGACAATAACAAAGCCTTGCAATGAATCAAATACTGCAAAAAGTATCTGAAATAATATTGATCTTTTGTCTGTCATAGCCAGAACTGCAGACATCCAAGTCAAGGCCAGAAGTGGCAACACCACACAGGAGCTCCAAAGGGATGCCCTATTGAAAAAAGAGAAAAGCAGCGTTGTAAAATTATTAAAATAGAAAATGGAAAAAAATGAATGCTCACTTTTAAAATAAAACATATTTAAGGATGGCACTATATATAGTTAACTTGAAAATCACAGACAAGTATGTAACAGCGTTGGTACTTTATGTTCTAAACAACATCCTGTATTCAGTTAATAAACACAGTTGCAAATTTTTTTTTTTGTTGTTAAAAAGTATTTAAATGTGCTCAGCACTCTATACAGTGTTAGCAAACACAGTTGTCATCATCAAACTATTGTCTCACATGCACTGTATAAAATTTGTAACAAGAAGATGTAAATGATCAGGACTAACATGGCATTACTGGCGGTGGTGGCTGACAAAGCTGTTGTTGAAACTACTCCACACTTGGCACATTTGAGCGTCAAACCGCTATGAGGCTCACTCATCTGACTGCAAACAAACAGAACACCCACAAAAAGAACAAAATATTGAATTGTCACCAAAAAACGTTGCTACTGAAATTTAGCTTTTAAATATGACGTCATGCAGAAAAATAAGTAGACTTATTCAGGATGAATGCTTTATGTTGTTGCAGAACTGTATGCCGCACTTTGCATTATTATTAGCTTTAAATATTAATGCTATGGGGCTTCACTTCATGCAGACTCTATTTCTTCCATTCAATCTAAAAAAGGCCCCAAATATCTTGTGATCAAAACTGCTCAGTACAATGAAGTAAACATAAGCATGTGCTAGGATTGACATACAAAGTGAAATCCCTCTATTCAGACCTGTTACAACTGTTGGACTTGAGAAAGAGTATAAGACACAAATAAAAGGAGTATGAAGTACACACCATTACAGAGCATTAACAAGGGAAGAAATCCACAATATATATTCAAGCATCAAACCAACATGGGCATACTGTTTAGTTAGATTTGAATGGCCCACTAACATCTGGAGTTATTTTATTCATGCTGAATGATGGTCTGAATACAGGGCTTGAAATGTATGGATCTGATGAAATAAATATCGGTTGGTACTGAAAAAAGGATGAGCTGTTTTATATATTAATAAAACACAGTACACAGGCATTAAGCTCAAAGTGTTTTGTACGGATAATTGTACCTCAGCACCTGTCAGATGAGTTAAAGGGCGAAACCATGGAATTTAATCTTTCTTCTAAATACAGCACATACACAACTTCCTGAGTTGACTAAATAAATACTTTTGCTATTCCTTCTTTGTCTGCTGTCAGAACCAGGAATAGCCACAGCTAAGACATGACAGAAAAGATATTCCAAGCTGGAAAATGCGATCACGATGAAAAAAAAGGTAAGACTTCAGGTTCTTTCCAAATTATTTCAACTAAATGAATGCCTTTTTATAGCCAAACTCAAGATTCACATTACTTCAAACACTGATCTTCATTAGCTTCAATTTTGATAAACCAAATGAAGATTTTCCATAAAAACAAACATGCAGAGCCATGACCACGTGATTGTGGGGATTGAAAAGAACTCTGCCTCTATACCGATTTACACAAACTAAAAATCTGTGTTGATGAACGAGCTAGAAACATGCATGGGTAAGTTTAAGCGAAGTTTTGGAAAGCACTCTTTGTCTTTGTTACACAGTATTTCACTGTTATTAAACTACCACCTCTTTAGAAATGATAGATTTTTTTATAGATCTGTTCTGGAGCTTGTAAATAATAATAGAGCTTGATATATATGTTAACACAATCTTTCTGTCTGGTTTTACACATATGCTAAATGACAGAAGAATGATTGAGATCCATCAAGACAACATATTGTATTCTTCTTTCACTTGTTTATTCACCCTGTGCTTATTAAAATGAGAAAATGAGTCAGTATATTCTACCTGATTCACTGCCTCAAATCCTATATAAATGATTTCCACAGCTGAACATTTGAAAAGTGTTGAGTCCAATATGTGCCATAAAGAAAAAAGTTGCCCTCCTGAACAAAAGATATTTGAAAAAAATGAGTAGTGAGGCCCTTTCTACCAGAGGCCATGTGCTGCACAAGCTCCTGTGTCCCAAAGAATGACTCAAGACTTCACCTGCCAGCTAGTAGCAAGCAATGGTGTTACCGAACAACCATCTACCAGAATCACAGAATTGCAAGTATTGGAAGGGACCACTACAGATTGAATTGAGTCTAACCCCCCTGCTAAAGCAGGTTCTTTACAGGAAATCACAAAGGTAGGCATCCAGATCGGTCTTGAATATCTCCAGAGAAAGACTCCACAGATTCCCTGGACAGCCTGTTCCAGTGCTCTGTCACCTTCATCAAAAAGTTCTCCCACGTATTTGTGTGGAAAATCCAGTGTTCCAGTAAAAACTGGAAGGTTATTTCTCCTAGTCCTATCACTACACACTACTGAAAAGAGTCTGACCTCGTGTAGTTGCCTCCCACACTTTAGATATTTCTTAAGATCGATCTCCTGTCAGTCTTCTCTAGGCTGAACAGCCCCAGGTCTCTCAGCTTTTCCTCGTACAAAAATTGTTCCAGGCCCCTCATCATCTTTGTTGCTCTCTGCTGGATTCTTTCTAGGAGATCCCTGATTGTTTCTTGATTAGAGCATCTTCATACTTACTCAGAAAAGCTTCTTTCTGACAACAATTTCTAGTTCTTTATCCATTTACTTTAAAATAAAATACCTATTCACTATGTTTCTCACTGTTAGAAAACAAGTTACTTGTTTCATCAGGAAGTAGACTATAGGCAAATAGATTTATATAGCCTACAGTCGAGTAGCTGAAAAAAAATAATTCAGTTAAATTTAAACTTGGACATCTTTAGAAAATGTACAATGCAAAACTTACAACTGATCCAGCTCCTGAAATCACTGGAACTAGATCAGATATGAATCTGAATTGCTGAATAATAAGTTAGTGCTGCTGTTATAATGCTCTAGCTTTCATTAAAGTTATTACAAAGTTAGGAATATCGATGCAGCAGTGTAGACAAATGTAAGGTTAAGAAGTTAATACTTGGTAATGAAACAGTACAGAATGAAAGCTTCATTGTCATTCACTGTTTTTTGATACCACCACATTTTTTCTCATCAAAACTGAGATAATTTGAATGTAAATGCAAATAAATAGTCATTAAACCAGAATTTGCATTTACTTATTCTTTTTAATTTTTTTTTTCCAATTTTCAAATTCTGATGCATTAATTTATAGTATAGGTATTGACATGGATGTCAGAAAGTAGGTAAACTCTTCACAGATTCAAGACTGGCAGAATAGCACCGACCTCAGAAAGAACTATGTTGCTGTAACGTGTATTTTACAACAGTTTACACAAATGAGTAACATTTCCCACCACAGTAATTAAAGTTGGCAGACAGACAGAAAAATAATCAGTTCCTTCAGTAAACATTATTCATGAAACTGTTTTCCGAACTGCAACAAGTTTCAGTGTATGACAGTCTTGTGAAATCTGCTCAGATTTATTTAATCTTCATTCTTAATACTGCTGTACTTGTGTTTTATTATGTTTAGTTTATTTAGTTGCATTCCTTCAAAATAATGCAACTACAGCTTTTGAGATGAATGGAATCTGTTAGACACGCTACTACAACGGTATAAATGTTCAAAGAATAATCAAATGCATTTTTTGGTAATATCTGTAACTGGAAATCATTGCTACAATTTGAATATGCTTTAAAGAACAACCCCATTTTTATTAAGATAACCCCATGATTGTTTCTTACCCCGCTCTGTGTTTGAGCTTTTTATCTAGGATCCCATCTCTGGAAACAAGTTTATTAAATACCAAAATGCCAATCACCATGTTGACCTGTCAAACAGAAACAAAAACAAAAACAAAAACAGAAACCAACAAAACAGTGGATCATTTTCTGAAAGAAAATAATTTATCCTGTTACACCAGTAAATGGCTCTTTCAAGCCTGAAATGTGCCCCTTGTGACTGTGACAATTCTGAGTATGTTATCAGGAATGATGTGACCATCCCCAAATACACCAGAAGTGCATATTCTCAGGAGGGTCATGCATAGGCCTGCTGCAAGAGGCTTATTTCTGAATCTTAAATTATGTCTGGTACCAAGTTATATACACATCTGGTGTCCAAAAACTCAAGTAATATAGCTTTAATACTTCCCAAACATAATTGCAACTATATTTTCTATTCCAGGAAAACTACACAGCATTGCATTTGAATTGACCAGGGCAGACCTGGTCAGTGCACACCGATGACAGTAGCCATCTTTCTTTTCAAGCTCTTAATGTCCACATGGATGTCCTCAATTATGTAGAACCAGCCTGTGGTTTTCCATATACTCCTGCACATCACTGTCTCTGTCATTCACTAAAATGCCAGTCATGAGCCTTGCAGTCTGATCCTTTTTTTGGGGGGAGGGGGAATGGGGTGTGTGGGGTGTATGAATGCCTTAGGTAAATCTCTTCATCCCCATTAAAGTACACAGTATTGTGCCCACATACATCACTTGAGGACTTCACCTAAAAAAAATTCCAAATGCTTTGGCAGTCAGACTTTGGCACTTGATGAACATACTAATGACACTTAATGGACAACTTAATGACTGTTATTATCCATTTGTAATATTGATCAGAATTCAATGAAGCTCTCCTGCACAGCCCCATGAAAAGGTAGTACCAAGTGTTCAATGTATTAAAAAAATGATCTTTCTTTGTCTGATTATAGAAGTGTGATCCTTTTTTTCTTCTCAAACAGATTTTTCAAGACCTCTGCCAAAATTCCTAATTGTTGCCAGTCTGTCCTGCCAACTTTTTTTCAGTTTTTCTTATTATCACTTTATTTTTAGCATTTATGTTTTCCAGCTGATGTTATACAATTCTTTTGCTTCATACACTTAGGCTTAAGTGGCTGCATAGAACAGCTCCTTGCACAGCCATGAGATAATGGCAGGACAAACTGTGACTATGAACTTCAAACATCTCTGAACAAAGCTTGCCAATTACAAAGAGAACATACAGTTCCATGAGAAAATTATGCCCAGCTTTTTGTAAACATCCTTGGCTCCTCAATCATGGTGTGGGACTGTGAGTTGTACAAAAGGATGCTGGCTTGACTCCAGACAATGATGAAACAAACTACGGAAGTAGTAAACATCCATTTCAGGATAATCTTTGTGGCTAAATGGCTTTATCTTTGATGACTACTAAGACTGATTCCGTTTTGAAAGTGAAAATCAGACATAACTGGTGTTGATTGAGCTATCCTAGTATAAAATTGGTGCAAGGAGAAGAAGAATTAGATCCAAAATCTGTAATCTCCTTCCCAGAAAAATGTGAAACAAATTATTGAATAAAATTTATACAGATTGCAGAGCAGAAAACTGATAGCCAGTGACACACGTAGGGTGCAATTCTTCTTACTCTAAATTCAATTCTTGAAATACTTCCGATGATTTGAGCCTTAAAAATCCATATTTTTCTCCACTGACAGTGATATACATCTGGAATAATCAGCATAGATGCAGAAATCTACATTGCAGATGTCTACAATTAGACAAAGTGAATCCTATAGCTAAATGCATTTCCAGAGATGTGGAATATTAATACACAAATGAGTAACATTTCCCAGTTATGATGATTTTTTCTTTGCCTTGAAAAGCAGTAGCCATGGAGAACTCGCTGGCTGGTTCCACTCCTCCTGCTGCTTTTGCTGGCACAGCGTTATACTGCCAAGCAGCACTCTATCAAGACTGTCACTGAACTTCACATGACAGTGACAATTATGTAGATGCTACTGATAATAACTAAGTGATGCCTGTAACAAGTTTACTGTGCCACCAATCAGTACATTATTCTTTCACAGCTTACTGTGTAAACATGAAGTTAAAACTGGTATAAAAATGTGATACAATTAAGTGAATCATGCATTCAAAATACAGGAGGTGTTAAGCTGAGCTCAGTATTCACAGCAAAATTGAATTCTATGGAATGGCTAAGTCTTTATAATTTAAAGAGCATATTCCACCATTTCATATGAATATACTGGAAATGATATTAATGTTTACCAAGACAACAGCAGCTGCAGGTCCAACGAAAGCGTAAAGTAGCCCTCCTTCAAGAGACAGCCAACAGCTAGAAAAAACATTAGAGAAGAACTAACACAAATTAAAAATAAGTATAACAGATTGACAAGAAAGCATTAATAATTGCTACAGCATACGCTTGTTCTGTTTTATGCTCAATCAATATGTAGAAATAGAGACACAGAGAAGATAATTAAATTACTTAGTTGGTATGATGGTGTAGACAGTTGAAAAGTGATTTCCATTACCAATTGCTAATGTTTCAAAAGTTTAAATGCAAATTTTACATATTCTGAAATCTATTATGAACATTATGTAAAATAAATTTGTAAATCCTTGCCAAATATTCTCTGACCATGTGTGATGAGTTAAATGAACAGGACTTGCCTATCTATATAACATCTGACAGATGAATACTTAAAACAATGAATGGTCAAATACCAATAACACAGAGCTTGATTAAAACCACGTTTCTATATATCTTCACTTAAGTCATTTAGGAATTGCTATTAAGACAGACAACATTCCTGATAAAGAAAATTCATCATATATGGTTTAACCACTCTACATTCTCTGGAATATTTTGCAAACAATTTAAATGCATATTTTAAAGCATATGAAAACTGTATTTTCTGGTGAGCTATTCATCTTGCAGACTTTATCACACTGCATCAGAGATTTCACTGAAAACCATCAGATTTCCAAACACAGAGCGCTTACAGATTCAAATTCTAAATATTTGATACACCATGATGTAAAGCTTTACATATCTGCAAAAGATCAGGAGCTTCACACACTGAAGTAAATGCAGCTGTGCTATTTTCTCAGTGATTACATATTCAAAGAATTGCATGTTTATTTGAATGCGTGATCACACCTACATATAAGAAAATTCAAATATATGCATTCAAACAATTAACTTGGATCTCACATTCAGAAACATTCACATCAGAACCATACATATTTTATTTAATTTCCAGTGCGCTTTTTGTGCTTTTGAAAACAACGTAAAGTAAATGCAAATACATCGTAATAGTCTGTTACGGCTGGAATTTCAACTGCAAAGAGTAAAACTGTTCCCCGTTGCAGTGAAGATGTGAAATCTGCCTCATGAACCCAGCTGCAACGAGGTGCTAAATACTGGAAAAATAAACTGATATAAATAATTTATATCTCATTCACTGTTAAAAAGATAACAAACACCAAGCTAGTCAACATTCCCCCACCTCCCCTAACAAAGAAAACAGTTAGCATTTTTGTAATTTTTGTAAAGTCTAAGAAAAATGCTTTCAAAATGTAATGCAATTTTAATTTCTTTTTTTTCAAAAACCCTAGGTTACTTGTTATGAGAGACTGAGAACACGACCTTCTGAGAATGGATGTGTTCACAGAGTATTTCCTTACCAATATTAGTGAAAAGGACTGCTGTACATAACTAAAACCTATAATTTAAATGTTCAAAATTATTAGTAAATAGAAACATCAATCCATAAAAACTGTTGACTTATTTTGACTTATAATTTCATTTATTTGTGCTGAATAAAATGTCAGTGATTTCTTTTAATGCAGAGGAAAATGTTTTAGCCACAAAAGTCTTTAAGACAAGGAGAGAATTCTTCCTTATACCCTCAGTGAAAAAGACTGTTTGAAAGAGTGACTTCCATTTAGAAACAGGGCTGGAAGAAAATGTAGAGGTTGTATTCTTTTATTTCACAGTCTGAATTCTCAGCAATTAGGATTTTCAACAATCTAATGGGATTTTTTACAAAGTTCCCAATATCTGCCAATCAATGTCTCTGAAATGCACTTTCCCCAACTTTTTCCGCAGAAGAATTTTGAAGACAGACTTTCATGTTCTTTCTTATACTACAAGGCAATTGCTGCCAACTCTTAGCATTTTTCATTCTTCTCTTTTTCTTTGATCTAATAGCTTTTTTTTTTTTTTTCCCCCAAAGCTTCATGGTTGTTTTTATTGTGTTCTCCAATTCTGTCTTCTTTCTCCCTGCTCTTCACATGCTGAAAGCCATATAAATTGATTAGTATAAGAGCAT
The DNA here is from genome assembly GCA_028571105.1 of Tragopan temminckii. NCBI lineage: Eukaryota > Metazoa > Chordata > Aves > Galliformes > Phasianidae > Tragopan > Tragopan temminckii. The sequence goes on along the minus strand of JAOWBP010028338.1, from coordinate 41,342 downwards.
CTACTAGTGGTTTTATGGGGCCCTGTTGCATGGTCATAAAATTCTGCTGAGTGATGAAACATCCGTAGACTTGCTTCTGTGTCCTGCACATTTTGTACATTTTGTAGTGTTTGATGCTCTCTGGGAGAATGGATCCTTCTCTTAGGATCATATAACTATAGCAGAATTTTAAATTTTGCTGATATAACAAATTCCTGAACGTTATCTGCAGCATTGATTAATATATCTATCTCACTGTACGTATACATCAGCGGGTCTCACAGGTTTACTAACTGTAACTTACAGTAGTTGTACTTTCATAGCTCTCATCATCTGAGGAGAGGTAGTGAAAATATTTATTAAATCCACAGAAATAGTTGGAAAAAAAATATCCAAGTTTTACACTAATATTTTCAAACAGCTAAAAGCCTGTTACTGTGTCTTTTTTTTTTTTTTTTTTTTCTTTTTCAAATTATTTTTGGGGTATTCCTTCAGTTTCTGTATTTGCATCACTACAACTGTCTGTGTGAAATAAAGTTTTCACATGTGGTTTTGAATGTACAGTAATGCAACTGTCCAATAATTATGGCTGAATGAAAAAGACAGAAATCAGATACTGTTATCATGGAGTTGGGTTAGTTATGAACAGTTCAAGCCAACCTCTTCGGCCATTCCATACTATGAACCTGGGATCTGTTTCAAAGAACTTTGGGCCTCCCTTCCAGTCAAACTTTCCATGTGAAGGACTGGAATCAACCACTTTATTTTCACTTAATATTCTCTATTTGGAAATTTTGTTTTGTCTTTTTTTTTTGCATCTTAAAAATTAGGATAACTTTGCAACTGGATGCACTTCTGATAGTGGCATATGTTTAACTGAATGTAGCCAAATGGGCCAAATATCCATTACCACAAGCAGTTCAAAGGTGCTTTTGAAAATAGCACAGGTGCTCTGCTTTCACATGGCCCAACAGTTACAGACCATAATTCTTCACTACCTTCTAAAGTGGTGATATGCTGTCTCATATGCTGATAGGATTCCATTCCTTACATTCTTTTCTTTTTACCATTGTGTTGTCAAGTGGTAAGAAAATGTTTTTGCAAGTGAAACAAGAGCTGCATTATGATTCCATTTGTTCCATGCACTCCTCCTCTTGTGCTTTTGTTCTATGGCACTGTGTCAGCTCATTTTGGATAGAAGTCAGTATGTGTACAGAGACCTACTCTATTTTACTTTCCAGGTCAGTCTAAATGAATGATTCGTTGCTTTGTCTGAATATTTCAGTATATCTTCTGTTAAAAATGTATACAACCCAGGGAGGAAGTACGAAGCAACACTAACTGAAGCAAATGGTTACTCATGGAATAATTTCAGTAGAATAAATGCAATGGGATTAATCCCACAAGAGGCAGACCTACATTCCCAATGGGGTCTATATATTGAAATGTCAAAATTTGTAATTCTCACAGCTAAACAGGTACTTCAGTATTGGTCAAGGGACCAAATAATAAAAAAAAAAGCCAGCATGATGAGAATTTATTAGCTATAAAAATGCCAGAGTAGTACGTTCTCAGTATAAATCCCGAAAGGTACCTAAGATGTTTTTATCACTAATGATTCCCAGCTGTAACTGCTGTCCTGTAGTTAAGAACATCAGTTAAGTAAGCCATTCCTCATTAACAAAATGCAAGACACGTAGTGTCACAATTCAAAACTAAAGAGCTCAGTGGCTAGAGCAGGTAATCAGGAGAAGATTTGGAGCCTTACCCACCTGAAGAAAGGGCTTGAAGCCCCCTCCGCTATGTACCACAAGGGTGGGACACATGGCAAGGAGGGGAAACCCTGATCTCACTCAGTGATGATGCTAAGGAGAGTAATTAAATATTCACCAAAGCAATGACTTGACCTAACTCATCCACATCTCTGATGAATGTCCTCATTTGCAGGCTGCAGAGTCATATTTCCTCTCCTGCTGTCCAGACGCATACTTAATTTCTTAGGCAACATGAGGAGAGCTGCAAATGGGAAGACTGAAGGAAAGGTACCCCGATACATATCATCTCGGTGGTAAGAAGATTCTGTGGGTAGGAGTGAGACTCAGGCCAAGCTCCTTTGGCAGGAGATGGGAAGAGCAGTCTAGCTGAGGTGTGATTTTTCCAGGGTGCTAAATATGCACTGTAATCAGGCAGGTGGTTAAATAAAACCTGTATTAATAATGTGTAAATGGAATACACTGATCTTCTTGCAGTCTCTCACATACAAAAGAAGGGCTCAAGAAAAGGGTTGGATCAGGCACTCCAAAAGAGAGGAATGGATAAGAGATATTTGGAGGCTTCTGCAGGGCTTTGGCTCCATGCAGCTCAAGGGCATGAAAGGCTAGGAAGCAGCTTACACCGTTGGTGGGCAGAAACCTGGGTGCCAAAGAAGTTCTTGCCAGTACAGTTTTAGGTGTGTTTAGATTTTGGCAAAGGTTAACCAGAACATTTAAGGCTCTCTTTTGTAAATTTCTATAAATGTTAGACATCTAAGTGGACCTAATCCTCAGGGTTACTAAATGGCTTGCTGCTTCAAATGCTCACAGGAAAACTGGGATCCCTGGCATTCCGTTGATTTTAGTGCAAGACTGGCATATGGTTTCCTTTTGTGCTTCTGTGGATCACTCAGTGACTCCTAGGGCATTTCCAAGTGTGAATGGACACCTGCAGGGGAGGGCCTCCAAACCCTACTATATAGTTCCTGATGGGTATGAAAGCCCTGTTAATTAAAAATGTAATTTAACATTTCAGACTGACTTACTAGTGAGCTGTTCCATATCCTTTTGTCTTGGTAAAGCCTATTGATATTGCAACAACTAAGGCTGGTAAACCTGGAAAAAAAAAATCACAAAACAGTAAAAATCATTAGAGGGTGATCAAAATACTGCTGTTCTGCTGGGACAAAAAATGACAGGGCAAGCTAATGTAAAATGATCAATTTTATATGGAATGAATCATCTGATAAAGCACAGATTTGTTTTTCTCAAGCACTGTCAGGGATGTTTTCTGTACTACTTCAATGTACCTAAATTACTAGTACCTTTGATACATCTTAAAGTGAACTAATAATAGTCTTCATGAAATTCAGTGAATGATTCTTGTTATTTTTATTTGTTAATATTATACAACTTGGCTGAAAGCTTCTAAAACGATGTTAAAACATACTTATTACAAAATGCCAAAATAAACACCAGCATGGCTTGAGGTAAATGATTATACTGAAGCTAAAGTGGAAGGACTCCTAACCTAGTTCTCCATTTATTAATGCACCATCTACTATCTTTCAAGTTCACTGAGGAAAATGATAATACCCCTGGCATTGTCACTGCATTAAGGATTTCATTCCAATGACTCTAAGTAAATGAATTTTACAGACTTACCCCATCCAAGGCACAGGAAACGTTTCCTTATGAGCCGTGTCCTAATTTTTCCAGTAACAGCCATATATGACTGCCACGCTTCTGTCAAGACCCAACAGAATGAAGCTAAGAAGAAGAAGTGCAAAAATGCGGTGGTTGTGGTGCAGATGCCCTGCAGGGATCAAAGAGAAGCTCATGCTGAATACTTAGGGACACTCATTTCTCTTCTCATGTCACAGAGCTGTCATATTCTATCATCTTGACCTTTATCCTTAACATCAGCTCTCCCTTTATGGTGCAGTTGCCACAAAGAGAGAAATAAAGAGATGTTGGTTTGGATTTGGCAGAAGAGCCTTGGACTATTTTCTACAGCACTGAGTGTGCAGAACAGGAAGGAAGAACGTAAAATAAATCATACCAACAGATTTTTCTCTACATCTTTAGTTTGACCAGGAATTTCCAAAATGCCATAGTGGTGAAATAACAAAGACACTGGTTCTAAAATCTCATAGAGTCAAATAAAGTGAACATGGGTATACAAATGCTCCTAATTGCCAGCTGCATTTGCTTTACCTCCACACAGAAGGATATAAACTCTAAATCTGAATTTTTGGCTCTAGATTAAGCTTAATTTATCTGTTTTTACACATAAATCTGATAGAGCGTTAACCTACTAGAATATACTGCCTGAAATCTTTTTAGTCAGGTTTAAGTATCATAACCTTACCAATTACTTTGGATATTGTTTTTTATGGGTGTCAGACATTTGTCATCTGAAAAGTATTTTGAGTGCATGCAGTCAGCTCTCCTTTGTCACTGTAGCCCTTAATTAAACTTGATGTTGTCACTTATATAAACGAGCTTGCCTCTTTCTTGAAATAAATTATGATCTACCCTTCACTGTGTTGCTTGAAATGCCAGCTGCAGGCTATAAAGTAAGTGTGCATTGTACCACTGCATCAAACCCAAACCAGAAATATTAAGAATAAAGTCCTCATCACAATTTAAAGTGTCAAAATCACATCAATTGAACAATTTCACACCCAATATTAACAGTGCAAGATCACAATTCAGAAGAGTGGATGTGATGATTATTTCTTTATGCAACATACACAACTGATAGCTGTCTTAGATGAATATAAGAAAAAACTGGACAAGTTTTTACTAAAATCCCAGTTCAGAAAAAATATTGAATCAAGGCTGGTAGCTATGAAAGTTTGGAAAAGATAATACATATATAACACCAGACTTGCATTTTAGTTCTTTATTATGCATTTTATATTCTTTATTAGTTTCAGATTGTGTTGCTTTGAAATTTCTACTGTAAATTTTCCCAGATTCTTACCTTCTTGCATCAAATACATAGTTTCACCTTATATCAACCTCAAAAGTTTCAAAACGTTATGCACTTAAAAACTCAATCATTTCATTTCCTGCTATGATTTTACAGATATGACAAACACCTTGCCTCACAATGCTGGGTCAAATAACCTATTTAAGTTGGGGGCAGGGGATTAGGCAGTGTTTCTAAATTACTGTATGCAACATAATTATTATGTTTAAAAAGTGAAATGTAGACTGGAGAAAAGAAACAACAGCAACAACAACAAAAAAGAGCAGATCCTGAAAATGCATTAGTCATTTAATCTTAGATTTGGCTTTATTTTTCACATTCAGATGTCCCCAATGTATTTGAATTCATAAAATCTATCCTGTTAAAGTCTGACTGATAACAGCACTTCCTGTATATGATAAATACTTATTTAAGATGAAGGCTATGCAGCAAAATGCACAGTAAGCATTATAGAAAATACAGAAATGTTCTTTCTTTTACTCATTGGCTCATTTGTTTTGACTTCCTGTGGTGTAACCTCAATTTGCCTTTCCATCAATGTTTTTGTTAAAACTGGCATGTGCTGTTGGAACTACAATTAGACAAGAAATGACTTTTCAGGAACAGTGTAGAATCTTTTAGGAAGAAGTTGCAGAGTTGTATGGGAACTGCTGAATCACGGCCTGAACCTCTGATTGATCACCTGAGGCAAGCAATGCGTCAGCCCTGGGAGCACAGGTAAAGGCAATTCACCTGTGCTGCTGAAAGGGGTGGAGCCTGGCTCCACGTCTCCTAGACCCATTTAAGAGCTGACTACAAGTAGGGAAGGATCTCTTTTTGAAGATTCCTTCTTTGGAGTTTTACAGTGAGCCCAGGACAAGGGTAAGCACTCTCATTTATTCTCTTTTGGGTATAATAACCTGCTTAGCCAAGCTCTCTTGTTTATTTCATAATTATAACATCTGTATATTCATTGATTATACAAGAGTTAAAACACTTTAAAAAATGCGAATATGCTATTTGTCTTATAAATAAGCAGATATGAACAAATCCTGAATTGTTTTGGTGAAATCAATGTTAACACTTATGGATGACTGAATATAGATTGCAAGTTTTAGCTCACTTTTTATCTGCTGTATTGAAAGAAAGACAGATGATGATAATCTAATATAAATGTGGACATGGCTTTGTGGAAGAAAGAAGTGTGATGAAAATGTTAATGATCACGTTGATCACAAAATAAGAAGACAGAAACAAGTTCTATTAAAAGTAATCTGTGTTCTAGCTGGAATATATGACTGCTGATTATAACTAACTCTTCTGAATGGCAGATGAGGTTCTAATGAACACTGATGGTAAGTCATGTAACAGCATATTTGCATCACATACTATCAGAAAGATGCAAAACAGCCTCAGAACATCACCTAACTACCACTGCTGGATATGCTGACAGAATCATGCGAAGGCACTGCTTGAAGTGAATTCAGTATCCCTCCATCCTCAGCAAGAGAACTAGCCTGGGCAGCTGGTACACACCCAGGTATAGCCACGGGCTCAGCATTTTTCATCAATACTCCCCTGGAATCCTGGCTTTTAAGTAATGCTGTATTTTTACTCTTTGATAAGTTTTAAAAAAAAAAAAACAAAAAACCACAAACAACAACATGCTACATCTGGGAAAATAATGTATCTGGGATGTGTATTCCCAAACAGAAAAAATAATTCATTTTCACCAAAGGCCATCATTAAGTTGGGTACTATCTCTAGCAAGGGAGCCATAATTTTACAAGTACCTTATTCTTATTTATTTCTCTTTCTCACCAGGCCCTCGACTACTCCCAGGCTCCTCCATCTCCTTTTCTGTTTTGGCAAAGTATCATCACCTGCCCCCCACCCAGCTGCACCTGCAGCCCATAATTTAAAAAGCCACAGCATGTTAGCCAAGAGATATTTGTACACATCCCCCCCAATTTCTTATTTGCTTTTAATTTTAGTATATTAAAACTCACCAATTTAATTACCTGTGCTGAGAGTCTTTCAACTTGAAACAAAATTAATTTTAACAGCATAATTTATTCTCACTTTCTTCAGCTTCTGAAATGAAGTTGGCTGTTACACTAACCTCTTCTTCCTCCCATAGCTGCTGTTCTCAGCTCCCCAGATTTAATTCTAATTATAAGTAGGAGAAAGGCGCTTTTCTGTCCTCAGAAAGCGCAATTTCATGAGCTTTAATTGAGCCTCAAGTGTTTAGTTAGCTTGAATATCTAAGTAAGACAAATCATCTCTTCTTCATAAACAATATACTATTAAAAGCAAAGCTCATATCGGGCTTAAAATTATTTCCTTCTTTCATTCTTGTAAGGGAGACACTCAGTTGAAAAGTGTAAAAAAAAAAAAAATGGTAATTCCAATCTACTTATTCTAGAGTTTAATATTTGTAATGTAATAATAAGTAATACTGAGAACAGTTATCTATTTCCAGGACCTACAGAAACAGATCATGAGTATATCCTGAAAATCAGCAATTGTAACAATTTCTGGAACCTCTGATTTTTTTATTTATTTATTTTTTAATAAAAGAGCAAATCTTCCACACAAAGAAGTTTTCCTGATTTTTTTCTTCTTACCCTGAAACCGGTTCTTTTTTCTACAACAAACTAGTTGACTGTCTCTGCATTCTGATAAATGTTGTAAGAATCAAAACAACTGGAAAATAAATGCAAAAAATGTAATCTATATTCTTGATAACAAAGTGAGTAGGGCTAAAATCCACTCATCTGGTATTTGTTGTAAAAGCGATACAGGAATTAGTATAAATTCATGAAAATAATTAAATTTCATGGAGATTAAAAACTTAGCACTAAAGAGATAAATTTAAATGGGTCCTAATTTTATTCTTATGAAGTCTGACCATGGACTGAATACACAAACAGGAGACACTTCAAGAGCACAAGAAACAAAGAATAATGAAAATAAAGACAATGTAAAGACCACAGCAAAGAACAGAAACAACTTCTTGCTAAAGCTGGCATTCAGTGATTGACTTTTTGTGACCCTCAAGTCCTTAAACAGGTGTAGAACAATTTGTCTTTTCTATGTTCATGCTAAATGAATCAATCTATAAAGGAAAATACTATATAGTTCTCTATTTATTTGCCTTCTTTACTGACTTTTTTTTTTAACTGATTTGAACAACAGAATACCTTTGTCTCAGGAATGAAGAACACTGTCAAACTACAGGAATAGCACATACTGCTCAGATAATACTAAATTCTAGAATAAATACAACTTTCTCGAGTAAAGTACCACAAAGCACTAGATGAGCTTTCAGAAATGGTGAGACAAACAAGCAAGGACTTGCATTGCAAGATTGTGCTTTAGGAAGAGGGAATGCTTTTCGACAGTAAATATGGTAAGTATGGCTGTCTCTTCAGATTCATACTTCAAAATTGTTAATTTCCTAATGCTTGAGAAATCATAGCTGCAGACCTTCAGGTTTCCCTCTCAGGTTAACCCTTTCCAGAATTATTAATAATACTGGCACCACAAAACTTTGATGGTATTATTTAGATTAAAAAAAAAAGCGTGTTCTTTCATTTTTCTGCACTAGCATACTTCTAATATCTCTTATTCAAGCAAGGAAAACAGGAAATCTGAAACCCATATTGGAAATATCACTCTAATGTAAAGAGTTTGTTCTAAAATCATTGAATCATCTAAATTGGAAAAGACCTTCAAGATCGTTAAGCCCAACTATCAATCAGGCTTACTCAGTCCCCTCCCTAAGCCATGTATCTTGGTGTCACATCCACACATTGAATATCTCCAGGGATGAGGACTGCATCACTTCCCTGGGCAGCCCATTCCAATGCTTGAATACCTTATCTGTGAAATAATGTTATTTATACTTTTAACTCAACAGTTGAAAGCTATTTTAATTAACTTGCACACAAACTTCTTGATATTCTAAAAATCTCCTTTACTGTCCTTAATAGCCAATGGTTCAAGTGATTTAACTTCACTACCTTATGTTCTGATATCTTTATGTGATAACCTAAAATAATTAGCATTAGACTTCATGAACATTTATGTGAGAGATTTGCATGGCTAATTATTGTACTGCAAGATTTTGCATGGTACAAGATAATGTGAATGGTAACCTTTACTTGGAATTTTGGAGCAATTTAATTTTTTAGCACAACAGTTGTATGGAGGTGAATATGTAAATATTCATAAACTACAAGTTATAAGGGATAATCAAGGACAATCAATTTTTCTTCTTTTACTCAACCATGTTTTTTTTCCACAACAAATAAGATGACTTTCTAGGTTCTGAGATAATTAGCTTAAAAATGACGCAGTTTCTGTAATTCTTTTAATTTATGACCACAGTTTCACGAAGAACATCTTTATCAACAGCATCAAAATTCCACAGGTAGATGCATTCAGTATTGAGTTTTCATTACTTTTTTTTTTTTTTGGCATTTTGTATGAATTATCACAAATGTTGTTAAAGTTGGGACTACTACATGTGCAGCACAATCTGTTCAGCTGTATTGGTTTAAGGTTTGTTTTTCTGTCACATCTGATCTTCAGTTCTGGATGGAGAGCAGTGAGGAATGGTGTCCCACAGGGGTCAGTGCTGGGGCAATACTCTTCAATATCTTCATCAATGACATTGACAGTGGGGTCAAGGGCACCCTCAGTAAGTTTGCTGATGACACCAAGCTATGAGGTGAGGTCAACACACCAGAGAAGACAGTACACCATCCAGAGGGACCTAGACCAGGCCGAGGTGAACCTAATGAGGTTCAACAAATCTAAATGTAAGATCTTGTACCTGGGTTAAGGCAACTCTCACAACAAATACAAGCTGGGGGATGAAAGGATTGAGAGCAGTTCCGCCAAAAAAGACCTGGGGGTACTGGTGTATGGCAAGCTGGACATAAGCCAGCAGTGTGCCCTTGCAGCCTGGAAAGCCAACTGCATCCTGGGCTGCATCAAAAGAAGTTTTAGCCAGCAGGTTGAAAGAGGGGATCGTGCCCCTCTGCTCTGTGCTGGTGAGACTTCACCTGGAGACGAAGCTTACTTCAATGCTTGCTTCAAAAGTAGCTTTGGAATACACCCCTCATGAGGAAAGCAGTCACAATCTTTATTTTTCAGTTGATGACAAAGGAGATCAGTCAGAATGTCTCTTATTTTTCACCAAGTATGGACTCCAGCAACACAGGTGCTGTTTGTACCTGATTTACAAATAGTATGCAGTCACCCCTGTCCCTCATATCAGTAACCTCTGCATTTTAATTTTATGCCATGTAGCAGTACTTAGGCATCCCTCTGTTACTTGTATAGAAAGAAGTGCTTTTTTTTTTTTTTTTTAACTCAAATTCCTCTGCTGGCCATTGTTCTTTTCCAGACCTTAAAATGCACATAGTACAAAATCATTCCATTAACCAGATGTGAGGGGATATTCTACTATTTCTGGCATAGAAGAGTGTTTGCAGAAGTTCATTTTTGCACCTGAAAATCTTCCTTGCACTGTCTTATGTCAAAACCTGACTACACTAGTAAAAACAACAGCATCCTTTATGTGGTGAATGTGAGCATGTGATCCATGCCAATTAATTGTTAGTTTATTCCTTGCCACAGTTTTGACATGAGCCAAAAGGTGCTCTCTCAGGCCAGGCTCAACCACAGATTGAAGGAGAGCCTGGGCCAGGGTCTCTGCCCTCTGGTCAACCAGCAGGCAGCTCATCTCCTGCCTTGGAGGGCTGAGTTGTGTGTCTGCAAGCCACCTTGTGCCAGTTTGTCTCAGGGATATAAAAACATTTGTGGACAATTGTAGTTACTGGCTTGGACACAGGCAAAAAGTGTGGTTGGATAATTCATAACATGTTAAGCTATTGCTACCATATGAGACAATAAAATCCATTCTGTATTGTTTACAACATTCTCTAGAGGTTGTCACTGCAGTATGCAGGTTTATAATGTGTTAGCTCAGAATTGCTTTCTTCATGGCATGCTTTCTGTAAATTGAAAGCCAGTTGGATGAGAGTTCTCATACACTCACACTCGTTTTAGTCATTCTCCCAGTTCGGATTGTTATTGCTAGGTTATACACAAGCAAATGAACTCAGCACAAGTAATATCACAGAACAGGTTAGTGACAAATTTAATTTCTTTGACTGCAAGGGCTGGTAAGCCTGGTAAGGGAATCTCTTCCCTTTTTGCCTTGGTGCTGTGAATATGCATATTCTTCTGGACTGTCAGAGAGGGAATGAATAAAAAGGATCCTCTAATTGTTTCTAGGGCTAATTCAAAAGTTAGTACAAAGACTCCCCTTAATTAATTTATTTTGGGCATTACACGAGAAGAATAAGGATGGTAAATATATGAATAGAGGATTATAGTCTCATTCTGTATCTTAAGTATTTTAAATGCTTACAAAAGTATTGGATGAATAATTTTTCTAGTAGGTGAATATGGTCGATTTCACCTCATGCATTGCTTCTGCTGGCTTTGATGTTAAACACTTTAAACATGGTAAATGCCAACCATTGGGACAAAATAACAGTATTTTAACAGTGTATGTCCTTACATGAATGTGTTGTGAAGTTCATGGAGCTTGGAACAGCAGGTTTTCAGATAGAACATAAAAAATAAGAAGTCCTTTATGCCTTTAATTTAAAAATTAAGTGGAAGGCCATGATATTCAGAAAAATTACTCGGTAAAAACAGCATTGTGAAGTTCTGCATTTATCTCATCTGAAAGATTTCTTATTTTAAAGTGGATTTCTCATTTTAAAAAGCATAGATTTGTAGATAAAACATAATTAGTTTTTTGAATTAATGGGCAAATAAAATCAACCTCACCTTTGAAGAACAGATGAAGTTCTTATGTTCTAACACATAATGGAGGGTAATGGTATTGTAGGATCAGAATTGAGGGTGCAGACTGAACATAATGGACTGGATTGATATGGATGAAAGTGCAATTTGGCCTGAAAAGTCTCTACAACTGGCTGTGACTCATAAGAAAACTGGGAATGCACACTAGCAGAATGGTTGTAGTGCTCTGTCAGAAACAATTCTACTTACTTGGAAAACATGCAAATTAAGGTGGAGATTATAGAAAAATAGTAAATAGGCTTCACTGATGTTATTTACTCTTTGCTTTTCAGTTCAACAATTTTTCAGAGACTGTTTTTAGACTAAAAATTTCATACAGTTTAAAATATGAAATGTGCAGCGTGCTCTCGTAAATGAAGACAGTTGCTCTTGGCAGGTTTGAAGAGATATAACAGACAACTGTGTTAACACTGAAGCAAAAGCTGTTTGGAATATTTAGATGCATTAGCATAAGAATGGCTATACATGTTTGGAGAAGAATGGAGGATACAAGAGCCAACAGTCAATTAGAGTGATGAGCATTTCATGCCAGAGCATTCCAAAGGTCCTGAGTCTTCCTAAGTTTAATTTATTTAAAAGTTCACTGTGGGCACTGTGTGGGTAGCCAGGGGCAATGAGCCAGGATTGATAATGAAGGGGTGGCTGAGCTAAGCATAAGGGTTACTCATGAGTCAGCAATGACTGCAGCTAAAGAAAAGAGTAGTTTATAGTTCAGTTGTGAGGGAGGTCCCTATGCAGTTCGCAGAACAGGAGGATAAAGTGTTTGAGCACTGACAAAGGCAGGGAATCAAAGGTGCTTTGTTGAAGAGATGACATAACATAAGAGTTAACAATAGGAACTGATAGATTTGCGACAAAAGAGTCTGGTATTTGAGACTTCAGTTTCCTATTGGAGGATCCAAGAGCACCCAGTGCAAACTGATGTCCTGGTGGAAAAATTACTAGGCAAAGCTCCAGATGGGTAGATGGTGAATAGTGATTTGCATTGCTCCTCAATGATACATTGTTAAAAAACCTTGTCAACAAATTATTCTTATAGAAAAATATGATCAGCACTTGAATATGTCTACTTTCAGCTTAAATTAGATCATTTTCAATTTTGATCTAATTTGCTAACAATTAAAGTGCTGTAATTTTAGGGGGTTTCCACAGCAATCAAATGATGACAAGAAAGAGAAGTTCAACAACTTCCCTTGTTGACTTTCACTTAGTCTGACGGTGATAATTACAACCCTGCCATACAAAAGCAGTCCATCTTCTCATCTGGGTACTGATGTCAGAAAGTATTCCTTCTCTCCATTGCTGTAAGAGTTCCATCTAATTCCACTGTTAACTGAAACTATTGAAGCAATAGCAGCTTTGCAATGCTATTATCATATTACCATACATAACTTATCTTTACTCTTTTATGTTTATTTTTTAATCACAGCTGAATATATAGATTGTAAAAATATTTATTTAAGAAGAATGATGACAGAAAGATTATTTTGCCTGTATGGGCATCCCTAGTTTCAAGCACGCATATTTCTATCTCTGTCTGACCTTCAGTTTTTGTCACTGCATACCATGGGTACTGAGATGTTGAGTAATTAGATAATTGATTGCAATTGGAAAAAAAAAAAAACAACAGTATCCACAATCAAAGAAGCAAGGAGATTGTGACCACGTGTACGCGCAAGACTGAAGAGGAGTAAGAACAATATGTTAAAAAGTCAGTTCATCACCTCCTAGCTTCCACTCATAGCTTCCATAGTCAAGTAAAATGTCATTTTTAATTTTTTTTTTTAATTTAAAAATGTGAGACCTCTTATGCTGCTTGTATTTTTGTACTGTCTTCCAGCAAGGAGAAAACTGTGTCAGGTATTACATTCACTCAGCTCTATTTATCTGCTATGCTAAACCAGATGGATAAAAGTCTGTAATATCAATGAAATGAACAAACAAAAAGATGAAATAACGTGGAATCTTTCACAATGATTTATTTAGTGTGATTGTAAAATTTGTAACTTGTAATTACTAGAGGGACATGTAAAAACGTGTGTATTTTAAAGGAGCAAAGAATGAAAAGAGAGACAAGAGGAAGCAGGAGGAATACAAACAGGAATAGCTCTTCTATCATAGTATTTCAAGCCAAATTTCTGAATCAAAGAGATCAGCAACCTTTTTACTGGCCTTGGCTTTCTTGCCTGTACTCATATCTACTCCTTTGACCTTAGCTCAACTCATAGGGAGTCTCTTGATGGATAAAGAGGGGTTTCCAAATGAAGAAGGAAATATTTTTTGGAAGAACATTGGACAGCAGGTACAGAGACTTCAGCAAGATAAACTACATAAAGAATTATTACCTAACAACATGACAGCTTTCTGCAGGTGGGCTTCAGATAATGCTTTCAAAGCGATTTGAAGGGCTCCCCCTTAAGACAGCTACAGCAGAAAAAGAGCGACAGTGTCTCAGGGCTGGCTGCTTAAGGGAGACAAATCATAAAGGCTCCATGATCAGCTTGAAGAAGGTCATATAATCTTCTGAGCTCTGGATGTATAAGCAGCAACAAGAGAAGGCATACTGTGTACAAAACCTCCACTATGGAAACTCGTTTAAAATGTACAGTGTAAACAAATATTTTTCATACCAAATAAGCTGATCTGAAATTCCAGTGTTTACTTGGGTTATTTAATCTTCAGTTCCACTCATAACAGAAGTGTCCATTCACACATAGAAATGAAAGAGTTAAACTTAATAAGAAGGTAATTTGTATTCCCTAATGAAGTGTATGAGGTCACTGTGTGAATGAACATTTATCAAAGAGAAGATGAACTTAAATAAAACTACATCTTTATTGCCTCAAGGTTAGTGTTTTGAATTATAACTGTTCCGTTATATATATATATATGTCTCCTTTTAAGAGGAGCACCCAGTGCTCTCTTAGTGTTGGTACAGAGCAGCACTCCAGGACACCTGATAGACATGGTTGCTAATCGCATAATCATTTGGGGTGTTGCCTTGACAGAAACTTAATCCTAATAATGTTTTTCCACAAAGAGATTTGATATAGTTTTGGATAAGTACAGCAGTGAAAACCTGGTAAGACAAGGCCAAACACTTTTCTTGAAGGCTTGTTTCATATATGACTCAAAGGGCAAACAGAAACACTCAGTTTACAAAACTGCTAATTTATCTTCACCCCACATATCAGAAGAAGATCTATTTACCAAAATCTATTGCTGCTTAATAAATTACTCGTGTTTCAGACTGCCTCTTGTCATCGATTTTAGCTCTAGTTAGCTTTGAGTGTCCTGCTATTTCCTGGTTTGTTCCTTCATTAATATTACCTTCTCAATCCATGGTAGGCACAGTTTCTAAAGATAAATTGTTTTCGACCCTTGAAGGTGGTAATGCTGTGACAGCTTTATGGTAAGTGCTCATTACTAATTATTTTAGAACTACAGTTGAATCAACTTCAGCCAGATAAGGCAGATGTTTTGTGGACCTTTTTTTTTTTTCCCTCTTCTCCTTTTCCCCCTTTTCCTGTACCTATTTTTAGCCATTAAACAAAGTTAATAAGCATATTTGTGATTATTTATTGTACATTAAGTTGGCTAACTGTAAGATAGCTTCCTCTTTCTGCATGGCACAGAAACATTGGTTGACTAGTTCTCGTAGATCTTTTTTTAAAAATTCTCTAGTGAGAACACTCATTTTAATTACTCAATTGATCTCAATAAACTATCACCATATATGTTTCAAAACCTCCTTTTCCACTTTCTTATTCTAAATTAAAAACCATCTAATAATATTTTTTCTCAGTCAAAGATATTACAGAGGTTATAATATTTATAAGAGAATTGCTAGCTCAAAAATATATACATTCTGAATAGCTGAAATGCTGACAACTTGATTTGTGTCACAGAACTCTGTTTTTCTTGAAAAAACAGACAACAGGATGCAGCAGATCATCTGCAGTTTTGGGTCTGAGCATTGGATACATGTGAATCAGTCTTATCTGTGGTCTTTTTAAAAAATTTACTGCTAGTTATTGGGAAAGGTTGTACAAAGTTCTGATCAGGACACAGACAGTGTGATTTACAGTAACTAAAATTGCAAGTCATAGACCTAAGATGCTCACTATATTACTTTATGTCTTCAAAACATTACAAAATTGCAACATGGGACTCAATGCTATAGAATTTGAAGATAGCCAAAGGAATACATGAGTTTAAAATCAGTAAGAGAATAGGCTGACTGCTGAGTGCTTTGGATGCAGTATTGGCTCCAAAAATCTTTAAAATGCTGACTGCAAAAAGATAAGGAGGCATAACAGAGAAAGGATCATTCATTCCCTTCTCTTCCATGCTTCCCTACCTGTCTGCTTAATGTAGACACCACGGCAAATAAGACAGATCACTGAGCTGATCCAGTACTGCTGTTCTTATGATCTAAAGCTGGCAGGTAGCAAAATTACATCAGATAATTTAAAAAATCAGGTCAAATCATGAGGGATAAGAGTTCTGTCTGTGTAAAGAAAATCCCTTTCATCTACGTAGTCATGAAGAACAGACACTACTCTCTTGCTCTATTTAAACAAAGGCTCAAGATCTTCAATACAACTTTTGGGCACATCACCCAAGCCAACACCAATTTCTTTCACTTCCATGTTACCCAGGAATACCATCCTCTCTCCCTTATAGCCATCACCCTTCAGTCTTATCTTTTTTTTTTTCCTTCAAGAAAGAACATATATTTCAGTTTATTACTCTAGATGAAATACTTTGATTTAACATAAATGAGCAACATTTTATAAAACCAAATTTTCTCTACTCCTATACTGATTTCTCTGTGAATTTAATGGCATTTTGAGGCAGACAGTTTCACAGTTCTCAAGGTGTAGTCCTATTTCCTGCTTGTTTTTGTGCATTTTTTCATATAGAAACAGAAGAGAGATGCAAACACGTAATGAAACAGAAATGTCTTCCAAATATGGTGAACTTAGGTATAAAGTGTAGTATCAGTGGTACTGTTAAGGTACTGAAAATCCATATCTGCTACTAAAGTGAGTGAAACTGTTAGCTGGCTTGCTGACCTTGCATTTTTTTTTTTTTCTGTGCTTGCTTCCCCCAACTATAAGCAGTAGTGATGATGCACCATTCATTAAACATTCAGATACAAAGATGAAAACCATATTTTTATGAATAATTGGAGTAATTGAATTTCAAGTTGAATGTATCTTTCTTGTTTTAAACAACTTTTTCTCAAAGAAATGGAAAGAAACATAGCAGAAAATCTTTGAACCATCTGTTAAAAGGAAAGGCCAAACATAAAGCAAACAACTACCTACACTCCTGAGCTCAACAGGTGTTTGTATGTGGATGTGAAGTTTTATCTTTTTATCAATATCTGTCACTCAACAGAATAATGTGCGAATGGCAGAGACGGAGAGATTAAAAAATAACAAAACATAAATAGGCTAAAAAGTGTTGCCATAGAGACCAATTCAGATGTTATAAAAATAGCTTTGTATTGTTGGTATCGTTATTTTCCTGTCCGGTATTCTACCATACTAGAGCAGATAGGCTCAACAAGATCCTCAGAGTCATCCAAAACAAAGTAGCATGTCTAGAGAGGATCTCAAAAGGTGTTTTGAATCTATGGTTACCTGCAAATTTGTATTACTAGATTCAAAAAGCTTAGTAACAAAGCTCGTGGCTTCCAAGAGCTAAGACTTTTGGCACTTTGCAGCTATTTCATTTTGTAGCAGTTTCCTGGCAATTACATAAAATGCCTTCTTACAAAATTGAAAAGAAAAATGTCCCTTCATAATCACTGAAGTTGTTTCAGAGGTGCTTTGAGATCATTCTTATTTTGTATATGTCTTTCATGTATGTATCTGTGTGTGTGTGAGTTAATGAAAGAAGTAGCAGAGATTTTACTCATTTTACACTTTTGTTGCCAATAGAAGCTATTCGGAGTTTTATTTTTTTTTAACAATGGGAATTTGACAAATTGATGAATAGGACATTAATTTAGGATTAATTTTCTTTTAACTATAATATTGAGTTTTCCAATCAATTTTGATATGAGAATAATTGCCCAGTCATTACTGTATGTGCTAGAAACATTTCTTAGAAACCATTTATGAAAATAAATGAGTTTCTATTTATTTATTTAGTACAAGAAAGAATTTTTAGGAAAGGTTTTCAGTCAATGAAATAGATCTCTTCAGAAAAGCATTTTTGGTACAATTAAAAAGGGTAGTAACGTAAATAAAAAAGAAAAGAAAATCCAAAAATTATTCCTGCTTTCCATACTTCCAGTGTCTTAAACCCATTAAGCAAGATTGTGTGAGCCTTGTGTTTGCTTAGCTTATCCTAGCAGTTGGACTGGTTCACTTTGTTCTAATCCTATTTCTCTAGTCCCTGGTTTAAAAACTGCTAAGACGAGTGTACTTACAGATTAGTTACTCCAGAGATGAGGGATTTGAGGTATGTGTTTTATTGCATTAGCAAAGTGATTAGAATTAGTTGAATTGTATCTGCCAAAAAAGGGTGATATGTTTTAATGAAAAAAATCTTCTTAGTGCAACTGAAACTGAATGGGCTAGATTTTTGCTTTCTGTGGCTTTTTGTACTGGCAAGGAAGTTGTTCACCACAGGAAATTCTAAATCCATGGTACTGACAGACATTTCATCCTCTTCTCCTGTAGTGCTGTGGTTTGGTGAGGTTAGCTTTGCAAGGCTCCTAGAACCCTTACTACTGGGCCTGGGTTGGAGCTTCCATTTGTTGCAGATGGGTTTGAGGGCACAGCTCACCCCGACCAGCAGGTTTTTTGTTCATTATTTCTAGGCAACAGATGTGTTTTGATTGATATTTCTGGTGTGATACTTCTGGGAGCAGTCTGTTTGACCACAAGAAATGAGCTCTGTTTATAGGAAGTACACAGCTGAAATGGTGGACTGGCAGTAATTTGTGCAGTGGTGTGGAGGAGAGGACTACAAAATGCAGGAGGGTAAAGAAAATAATTAGAAAGAATTCCCCAAGTGAAGCACAAATATTAGGCATCTTTGTTTGCACTGTCACCCAACATGACACAAGGAGTGGAAAGAAACATGCTATTTAAAAAGGAATAAAGAAAAATAAATCTCACGGCAGTGCTTCATGGGTGTTTTAACAGGGAAAGAGGAAACCTGTGAAGAGAACAGCTCCAGATCCCTGCAGTAATGAATTCCAGTTCACAAATGGGTGTGAGATAAAAGCCATTGTGAGGACCTTGCTTTATCTGGAGACTTCAGCAATGTCAGTGGCTGTAGTACAGAGGGGAATATCAGGCAAGTATTCTGATACATGCCACAGGTGACACTGCTGAAGACCTTATGTGTTCATTCCCAGAGTGAAAAGGAAAGAAAATGACAGAACAAAATATAAAGGACTTGTCATATCTAACATTCTTTCTGCCTAGGCCATTAACATGACAAGACCAAACTTATTGGAAGGTCCCAGGAACATGAGGGAAAAAATAAAGCTTTTAAATACTGCAGTTCATAGTCTTGCTGAATCCTGAAATACAGTGTTAAAAAGAGAGACTAATAAAAGACAAGATAGCTTCTAGCATCAGATACACTTGTTTGCCAGAACACTAGCAAGATTTCATCCTAGGAAAAGTGAGGTCTCACAAAGCCTTAAAAAACGGCAATATGGTTTACATTTAACAGCATAAGAAGGGTTTTTATCAGGCAATATTGAGAAAAGAGAAAGCCATAACTGTGAAAGAGCAAACTGAAATCCAAAAGGGAAGATGCATGTTTGTAAGGACAAGCAGAAAAGAACATGTGCTTTTTTTAGCACACTGGGCATTAATTTGAATGCCATTGTCCAAAGCATTATCACAGTCAGATGTCAGTGCAGGTTCCTGGCAAATCCACCTAACTAAATAATCTGTTTCATTGTACACCTATGTCAAAGCCCCTGTCAGAAAGGCGTGCATCTGATGGATGCTGCCCATGGATCTTTGCCACCTGAGCACCTCCAAAGCAGTCATTCAGATTGACAAATTGCTGGTGTCTTTCCAGTCTTCTAAAAGAGAACTGGTCATGGCTCAGGCAGCTTCATCTGGAGGTATAAACATTCTAATGTTTGATCAGGATGTGTATCTTTACAGCAGAGAAAATAATGAGTATAGTAGATGAATACACGCACTTTTCAGGCTCAGTAAGCTGACATCTCTCTGAATGAGATATAAATTGGAAAATTCATGAGCACAACATTAGTATACAGGAAATTTAGCTACTTTAAGGCAAAACTCTCCTACCTAGGATGTTTCTATTATAAGGTGTTACCCGACTAAGACAAATATATGGAGAATTTTTTACAAAGTATTTTTATTTCTTACATTCATGGAACTACTCTTAGAAATGTACAGGGCAAAAAAATAAAACAACAACTGTAAGAATCTTTATTAAATTTCATAGAGTCATTCAAAAGCAACATTGGTGGGTACACTTTTGCATGGTCAGTGTGCCATTGACAAAAACTGAACAGCTGGAAGAAGACCAGGCACTATATGAAAAGACTGACTGTCTCATGGGGAAAAGGAGACTTTAGTAGTCAGTTTGTTTTTTCCCTAGTATTTTAACACAGGAGGAGCCATCAACAGTCAGAGTTCTTCGGTTTAAAATTATTGCTTGATGTTCTACATTAGAGTTCAATTTTGTATCTTTTTTTTTTTTTTTTCTTTTTTTTTTTCAGCTCTGTACATACAAGCAAAAGCACTCATGGCAGAGACAACAATCCACTGCTTAAATTAAACAGCTACCAGCAAAGCATAAAAGGCTTTACAGAAAGATTTCACTTCTACACTGACCTTGTCCTGGCAACAATCCCAGCATC
This sequence comes from Tragopan temminckii, assembly GCA_028571105.1. Classification (NCBI taxonomy): domain Eukaryota; kingdom Metazoa; phylum Chordata; class Aves; order Galliformes; family Phasianidae; genus Tragopan; species Tragopan temminckii. The sequence continues at coordinate 20,848 of JAOWBP010028338.1, read as the reverse complement.
TGACAGTTAATTTCAACAAATTAGAGACGAATAACTAATGGAATAGACTTGCCAAAAACCTACCTATCTTTGCCAAAAAAGGGAGATATCAGTGATGTCAGCATCAAAAAACACTATTATTGCACTGGATAGACTGAATGAATTTGCACACAACTGATGGCCAAATTTTGAAGAGACAGCATGTCAAATCCCTGCTGTACTAGGCAGAGATCTATTCTAAAAGTGACACTGGAATACAAGAAAAGGCAATGAAACCACTACACCTGTGTGCTAGCTTGCTTTGATTAAGCAAGTTCTGCTAGTATTCAGAAACAGTGAGGTGAATAAAGTGAGGAATGTTATCAAATTAAAAAAAATGCATCAGCAACAACAACAAAAAAAGCAAAAAACAATTCTAGAAAGCTCTTTGACAAGTCTTGCATAGCTACAGACTTTTTAGTATTTCTATTTTAGGCTTCACGGTATTACTTTTTCATAAGAAAAACATGATGACATTTCCTGTACCTTGGCTAGGTACTATTGGATTGGTTACAGTTTCAAGACAGCATTACACCATATTAAACAAACAAACAAACAAACAAACAAACAAACAAACAAAAAACACAAGACAATATTTGCAAAATGCAAGTTATGTCTATACCAGCAAGCTAAGTGGGACCAGGTTATAGGCTCAAGCACCTGGCAGGTGATAATGAACTGTCAGCTGGTGCTGCTGAACCATCACCATGCCCCCTGTCATGGTCTATGCCAGACCATAACCACTGCACATTAGCTGGCACACATCCTTGGATAGCACAGGCCAGCAGGCAGCACGGATGCAGCCTGCCCCTGTTGAAAGGCAAGGGTCTGTATGGATAGTCTGTATGGATAAGCTGTGCAGCACCAGTTGTCCCCAGGGCCAGAAAACATTTCCTGGCCTGTTTAATTCACTATAGATTTAATATTGACAAAACTATGGAGTTTCTGAAATCCTTGTAACAAAACACGGATCTCATTTTGTCTCTCTGAAAACATTGACTCATGCTTCCCTAATTGCCACAAAGCCTAACTCAGAAGCCAAAAATTGTTAAAAGATTTCTATCATATGTTTGCTCACACATGCCTGGCTTTATCCCATGCAGTGTCACTGGTGGCCCCTACTATACCCTGTCACATCTGTGCAATGGGAAAACCAGTGCTTCCTTCCATTATTAGAAGCACTATGAGGACAAAGTGGTGGAGGAGAAGCTCTCAGATGCTGAATTATGACACATGCACCTTTGACTGAGTCTGCTGATCATATGGACTTTTAAGACAAAATTTTACAAAGACTAAAATAAATACATTTCTTAATCTTCACCGTTATCTTAATGGAAAACATTATACAAACAGCTTGCTTTCTCCACTTTCCCAGAAAAGCTTTAATGAAACAATCTATACATTAAATTATGTAAATATAATATATAGGGTTTTTATTAAAATAATCCAATTCTTTTTCCTTTTTACAGATTCAGCAATGCTCACATTTCTACTTATCCCATTGCCTTGACTTTCCATTATCTGTGCGTGTTTCAACTGAAGCTGGGAACTTTTCATACATTTTAGTACTTGGACCTCTCCAGCCCTCATGCCTTAGTACTTATCCATCCACCCGATGAAAAATGGTAAGTGTCTTTGATAATTATTTTTTTATGCTAATCTACAATGAGTGCAGAGTGAAAGTAAATGCTATCATTCTGTGTTTAGTGGGACTTAAACCCCTTTTGGCACAGGAACAAATGATTACACGGAACATTTGACAGTAAAGAATCCTTGATTTAAGCCCTTGATTTAAGGCTTCCAAGTAACTCTGTGTCAAACTATTCTCAATGCAGAACTTTCAAGTAAAATGTTTTCTGTTTCCACAATGTCTTTGGCAGATCCTCATAGTTTAAAAAACTCCCCCTCCTCACCACCACATAACTGTGAGATCAGTCTGAATCCCTGCAGTTTATTACTCTTCATAACTGCTAATATTATATAAAACATATTACAGTACTAGTGCAGAAGCAATTAAGTAGGGATACTATGCCAAAGTGCTTTGACCTTTCCTACTAAAATATCAGGGATCAATTATTCTCTTTATTCATTGTAGACGGAAATAAAAAGCACATATGAAAGCAGAAAAAAAAAGTCAACTAATTGAAAAAAGCTTTTGACAATGCAATAAATTCCACGGGCAATTACAGAAGCATCAACATTGAAAAATAGACATTGTTTCTCCAGGAATGATTCAGGAATAATAAAGTAATTCCAGGTGTAACGTGATAGATAAGATGATGTCATACACAATGTAAAATTAAAGAAAGTTTTAATAAGCTGTTGTACTTTAAAACATTTTAACTTCTGTACTGTTCTCCTCATTTAAAAGCTATTCATAGAATCAAAGAATCATAGAACGGTTTGGGTTGGAAGGGACCTTTTAGATCATCTAGTTCCAATCCCCTGCTATAGGCAGGGACACCTCCCACTAGACCAGGTTGCTCAAAGCCCCATCCAGTCAGGCCTTGAATGATTCCAGGCAGGGGACACTCACAGTCTTGCTGGGCAACCTGTTCCAGTGCCTCACCACCCTCACAGTTAAGAGTTTCTTCTTAATATTCATTGTATGCGAATTGTTTGACCATTACTAGAGTTGTACTCTCTTGTAAAAAAGCAAGGAAGCAAGCACGTCAAAGTGAAAATAAGAAGACCAAGCCAGAATCTGTAGGCTGATCTTTTCATTGACACCTCTCTGTACCTCTTAGATGCCTAAGCACCTTTAATAATTTGATGATGTGACTTCTAAAAATCTGACAAGCCCCACTACGTGTGAATTTAAGTTCTTTCTGGAGGATGTGTGTATATGAGTGGGTGCTATTTTTGATTTTGCTACAACCAGTTTCTCCAAACTGGTGGATGGATCACAGCTGTGTCAGACAGTTCCGTTATACAAGAGAAATAGCAACATCATTTCTTTCTCTACTATATTTGTTAGCTTTGCTTGAACTCAATTGCTGGTCTAGCAACTTCACATTACATTATAGTTTGTTAAGGCAAAAGTGTCATGCAAAACAATTGAAAATATTTCCAACTTAAAAAAAAAAAAGTGAAGGATAATTTACTTGAGATTAAAAGGTACACTAACAAAAGTCACTTTGCAATTATTGTCATTATTCTTGGTCATGTTATGCAAATATTGTTCCTCTGTTACGTCAGCTGACATTTCTATCTCCTCTTTCTAGAATTTTGTGTTCTTTATTTCTTGTTGCATACAGAAAAAGCACAGGCTAGCTCTGAAGACAGTAAAAATTTATGTCTGGCTTTGAGCACTTTTGCCCCTGTTCTCAGGGGTCTAATAGTGGCTTAAGTATTAATGCAATTCTGTGCACTTTCTACACCAACATAAACTTTTCAAAATGAAATTTAATGATTTTTTTTCCCCCCTACATTTTAACCACCTTACCTTTAATCTTTTTAGTTTTTATTTAACAGTTGTCATTGCATACTTTCCTCTATTTCAGTTACAACTGTCAATCTTGGGGCTAAATTCTTCAGTACTGCTTTTCTCTTCTCTCTCTCTGTATCCTTTTAGCCTCATTTGCCCCAGGCATACTCCTCTGTCATGCAAAACCAACATTAACGTGCATCAGGGAACGCTCAGATCCCTGATCAGTGAGGGAGATAGCAAAGAAAGGGTGTATTTGAATGTATATCTAAAGCTTTATTCTGGGAAGACAGATTTACAATTTACAAAGAACTCATCTTTTACCATCCAAGAGATATGATCATAGGCAATCCAATCCTGTAATCATTAAAAAAGAGCAATACTCTGCTACTCTAATTTTTAGTCCAAAAAGTCGAAAGCTTATGTATTCATCTGTTAGCTACTATTTTTCTCTGTGTTACTGCATTTGTTCCAGAAACCAGCTTTCATGAATGATGGATAATGCATCACTGCGCTGGCTGCCAAGTCAGCTATTTGATGTGTTGAAACTTTTCTTGTTTTAATGATCCATCCATTTTACTTTACATCTTTTTCTCCAATTTCATTTGAAACTTGATACTCACTTCTACGTTCTCCATGAATATTACTCTCATCTCATGTTAGACTTCTTTCAATTGTCATGATTACCTTGCTACTTAGGCAGGAATTTAAGTGGCTTCTATTCATCTACTTTCAATTTTTTCTTAAGTATTGGCTTGCTTTGTGGCTTAAATGCTAATAGACATGATGTGCTGACACAGATTAAAAATAGAAAGAAACTATAATAGTGCCATGACCTTGTCTCAGAGTTAGACAACTTGCAAAAGACATTAGATACAGACTTAAATGGACTTTCATTTTTGTGAAATCAGTTATAAATTCAACTTTCTCATTGTTCTATTTGTGTAGGTTAATTAATAAATCTTCAATAAATTCAAGGAACAGGTTTTTTTTTGTTTTTGTTTTTAAGAATTCCTTTAGTTTTACGGAATTGTGACAAGCACAAAGAACTCTCTGGTCTCAAAAATTCAATAAACTTACATCTTATCCATTAAAAAAAAAAATAAAAAAAATCAGAAACCTGAAGCTTCCCAATCGATCAGCATAATCTTTTTTGTACAATACTGTCTACAAAACATTATTCAATCACCTCTTCTGGAAGTGGTATCACTCATACACTGCAAAATAAGTGGGCAAATGTGAAGAAATTAAATATGTCATAGTCTCTAGATAGCATCTTAGCCAAGCAAATGTGGACAGACAGCAAATTCTCCTTTTGATTTTTACAAGAGAATTGGACAAGTACAGTTCACAGAGACCTGTATAGAAAAGATATTTCACACTGATAAATATCTGTTACTCAGGAGATGAGGTTAAATTTTGTCTTCAGAGATTTAATGCCCTTCAATTTACAAATACCATTCAACTAGTGACTCTAAAGATCATAGCAAGAAAAAATACTTAGCAGAGTGAAATTTAGAGGGAGGTATGCTCAAGTCTTTAAAATATTAACTGATTATGGTTTCTGAAAGTGCGTAGAACAAAAGTCTTGAAGAAAAACAGAAAAAACTAATACCACATTTACTACTTATTCCTCATCAATGAGGCTTACTTTTCCCTTACTGCTTGAAACTTGAGCTAGGGAGTCAAGCCTGGAAAATATTTTAATATCATAATATTCAAAATACTATGTTTTAAGTATTGAGGTTACCACTTTAACTTGTGTTACTTATGTGAGCAATATTATTATTGTAATGACGGGTATAAGACTTGCAAAGCATATGTGGGCAAGGAGAGAGAAACTAAAGTCTGAATCTTGATTGGAATAGCTTGTACAGTATTATCCAGGTAAGGACAAAGAGTGTTAGATTGTAGGTATGAGAGAGCGCTCAGTATTCTCATTATTGGCAGATGCTTCTCTTTGAGAAGCTGTCATTAGTGTGTAAGTGTACAAAGATCAGCTATCATCCTCTGCTTTGGAAGGGGTGACTGGTACATATGAAGGGAACACTGCCAAGTGATATCCAGCACTCATCACTAAGCTGTAAAATGTATAAACAAGATAATTTTGATTTTTAAAAACAAAGCTGTTAGTGCTTTAAGAAACTGTCAGTTCCTAGTGTTGGAGAGATTTACTACAGAGAGATTTATCTGCAGGACCCACATGCATGGGAACTCTTTTTGATTACAACAGATCTTTTTGATTTGTCAGATCAATGAGGAAAAAAAAAAATGAAAAAAAAATCAAGACAGACTATGGCTGTAAAAAATTTGCCAGCAGTTGATGGAGCATAGTCAAGAGTATCTGGTAGAGTAGCAGTTGCTTCCCATGCATTCTTCTCTTAAACCAAGACACAGTAAAAAGGCTTAAGAGGGATGTATTTATTAGCAGGCTTATTCAACAGCTGCAGAAAGCAGTGACTTGGCACTTATTATATTTGGGTTTAGGTAGGGTCCCTCTTATCTGGTAATTCCATGGAGCAGAGTATCTTGGAACTACTGTTCCTCCTTTGTCAGGGATGCGCTCATAGTCTCTGCAGCTGTGTCTTCTGTAAATATTCATATCTGGATCTTTTCTAGAGGGGGAAGTCTAGAAAGTGGTATTTTTAGGATATAGCTTGAAAATGTACAATAGTAAAGTACAGTAGTAGGTCATATGCTGGCAATCAATCTCCAAACCAATCCCCAAATAGGTATTTTCTCACAAGTCTGTGAAGAGTATGTTTATATTTATCAAGACAGATACTAAACAAGGTTCCCCTGCCTGACTTGACAGAAGATGAAGGGAAAAAAAACAGCAGAGAATTAGAGTTATGCTAATAGCAGCATCTTCTAATGTGATTGGATGGAAGAGGATGGTGTTCCCTGCCATTCCAATGTTGAATCAGGCAAACAGAGGACTGTTTCTGTCTGGACAGAAGAGGCTAACAGGTACTGAAAACTGTCATATACTGACTGAGCTTTGCTGGCTTGTCTTGGAAAGAAACTGTTAGCTCTCACCAAAAAAAGGTAGGAAAATCATTTTTCCTCAGATGTACAAAAGTGTAACCTGAAAAGGGTAAAATGAGCTAGAGTTCATTGTTCTTTCCAATAATACATAATACAAGTTTCCAATAATACATCAGTTTTGATCCAGAACAGCACATGTTAACACTTTAAAGACCTGAAATTACCTTTTATAACCTGAAATTACCACTATTTTTTTATTTTATTTTTGAGGATTTAAAGTGATGTTTTCCAGATAGATTAACTGCGTTCTCCAAGTTTTTAAACTCTGCAAAAATATTTCCATCAGTACTAAGAGTCACCATAAAGCCATTACCCCAAATCACACAATGATTTGTTCAAAACTTGAACTAAAGATAGTAAAAGTGTTCTACCTCAATAACAAAGTGCATTCTTATTGTAACAACGCACTTTCATTTATTTGCTTGTTTACTTATCTTTTTTTTTTTTATCCCTGTTTATTTATCTTTCCTCTTATTTTGAAAATACGCACAGTGATTTAATCCAATGACCATTACATACCTTGAAACTGCATGCTTTCTGTACAAATCTGTAATTACTTGCTTGGCAAATGTTTTTATGCCCTCCTACCCCTCCTCTTTCCTTCTCTCTCTTTTAGGGCTCTCTTGCTTTAAAAAGTATAAACCTGCCTAACTTGCACCTGCGCAACTGAGTTGAATCTTTGTGACCAAAGCTAACTTATTTCGTACAAGGTAAAACTCCAGTACTGTGACATAGTTCTTCTGGTCAGTGGGCCCCTGTAAAAGAAAAGCCACTAAAAATCTACCACATGTCAAGTTCAGTAAATCTCAGACATTCTAAGGTAGGTCTTCAGGCATGCTGGCAGCATAAGGGGCACAATTCAGGAAATGGTACGCAATAGATGCTTGGAGAAAATATCTTTCCTGTGTAACTGTTTTGGTGCTGGTATAAAAGTGGCTATTGCTGGAACATCCTGAGAAGTGGTGTATTTCACATAGGACTGCAATAAACCCCACCTGGAGTCCTTGGTCAGTACTGGAAGGGGGTAGAATAGAAATGCTGAATATCTCCTTGTTTTAATGCCATCAACTCAGCTGAACCAGTTGCTAGCTTTGAGACTGTACTTACATTACTGCGATATTACTACCCTGGGCTGACAAGATCATATTGAAATGATCCTCTAAGGGCTACCTGAAAGACCCTTCTGGCTATTTTTATCTCTACATTCTGATGTCAGATGGCTGCACTATTTCAGGAAAAAAAAAACTGAAACATGAAGTATGAGCTGTCACGGTCAGTTACAGCCTAAAATTGTTCTATCAAAAGCAAAGTATGGAAACCAATGGGATGTTCTTTGTCAGATGAAGTGAGATAAACGAAATCTGACATCAGTATAAATTGTCCCGATGTTGGTAAAGTCAATAGAAGTTGGCCTGTTTATGCCAGTAATCTACTTGGCTCAGTGCCTTGTGGTATTGCCTCATGGGGCATGTGCAACACTAACATTCGCTGCATTTTAAGGAACAGCAATCATGTGGACATGTAGAGAATACACATTGCCAAAAACACACTGTCACCAAATGATGCACAAAAAAAAAAAAAGAACAAAGAAAAGCTATTTGCATTGGTTGGTAACAGTAGGTAAGATCAAACATACTCAGATCCAAGGAAATTAGGAGAAAACCTCGGTGGATTGGAGTGTTGTAAGAGGACAATGTTCTCTCATTGATTGATAAATTCTGAGGATTTTTTTTTTTTTCTTCAAGTAAGCAGCATTAACTAGTAACAAAATATTTAAATCATTAACTAGTTTTTACCATACAATTAATTGATTAATAAAGAAACAAAACAAATTGATGCTGGCTTGCTGGAGTGGCAACAGTTAAATGAAAGACCAGACTTTTTAGTTGAAAAATCATGTTTTGTCCAATCAGAGCTCAAACTGGTTCACAGTGATGTCACAGCCAGAGGAGGGCCAAGGATTAGAAAAAATAGTCTTCAAACTTGTAAAGAAGTATACAGTTGCTAAAAACTAATGCATTTCCCAGATTTTTGTTTATTTTCTTAAATGACAGGTGGAATGAGTTTTACAGAAAAGTGCTGAAAACTGTTCAGTTTCCCTATGCATTAAATCTTGTGCTTTTTATTTGTGTATGGCAGGAGTATGGTTGTTTATTAATAAATGACCAATATTTGACTATACATTTGTATAGTACATTCAAGTAATACTCTTTAAAACTATGCAGAGATCTTTTACATTTCTGCCTACATTTAAAAATAGAACTATGAACAAATTTCATAAAGAAGTTCCAAGTCAGCAAAAAATCAAACTCCAGTCTTTACTCTATGTACTGCTACTACCTTAGCAATAGTATGCATTTAATTGATGATTGTACTTGACATTATGTACAAAAAGCTGTAATCATGGAAGCTTGAATAATCTAAAACCCATCCCCAACAAGATTTCTCTGCTGGAAGTCTAATTTCAAAATGTCAGCCAAGGCTGAGGAGCCATATACTGCATGCTCATTAAGTGTAATAAAACCATCACAAACTTCTCAAAATCTCATATTATCTTGCCCATAACCCAGGAATTATTATGCACCAATAGAAGAAAAAAAAAAAAGAAGCTGCCTTTCATGCTATGTGATATATGGCAAATGAGGCTTAATCAGTATAACTGCTTTCATCTGCTTAAGTGTATAGTCTATAAGTGAGCTTTATCCTTTTCTGAATTAAACAACAATTACCACAAATTAAGAGGCTGAAAATTGGTAAGATTTGTTTGAAACACAACTCTCAAAAATCTAAGCTTTCTAGGTATGCTTCTTCACTTCATAGTACATCCTAACCGAGGACCAGCTTAACTGCTGCTGAAGGAGTACAGCTGATGTATTTCAGTAAGCACGAAAAGTCTCTAAATGTATGATTACATCCTACTGCAATCAACAGCACATTTCCATTACAGAACAATAATTAATATCAACAACTTCATGCACAAATGTTTGGTATGCTAAAACCTTTGTTTAAGAAAGTGTTATTGGTGGGCAATTAGCTTTCAAACAGGATCAAAAGTGGGAAGCATTTCTTGAAATTTAAATTATTTTGAGACAGCATGTGAATTCTTCTGGAGCTTCTTTGTATAAATTAGTCCAGAGTTTTTCTCCTCACTGGTTTCAGAAAAAGAGTAGTCCTAATCACATTTTAACCTGCACTACAGAACTTGACAGTGGGAACTTATGAACTTATACCTTCTTCACCCACAGATTGGCTTCCAGCATGAAAAAATTCTCATGCTAGGCATGTTTTGTTGAGATGCTGGCTGTTACTTTACGTTAGATGCACTTTCAGAATACAGACCAGATTAAGCCCTTCAGATTTAGTTTCAGGTTTCTGTGTTACCACACAAGTCTGGAGCACCATGCTGGGATGTTTGGCTCCACAGAGATGGATACATTTGTTTTTTAAATCAAGTCTGAAACTGTATTCTGGAATTCTTAAGATTTCAAGTATCTATCTTATTTATTTATCTATCTAATTTATTTATATTTTTAAATATATAGTATCTGTATTCATTTCTGAAGTTAATCTTGTAACATCAAGTGATTGAGTCATTCTTCATGGAGCAAAACCGTGAAACCCATGAAGCTACTAGAGTTGCCACAGAAATGTCACTGAATTCAGTAAGTTCAGAATATTGTACTCTGAACAATACTTCACATTCATCACTGGTGGAACACGTGATGGAAGTGCTCTTAACACTAAAATATGAACATTTTAAAGCTGACAAAGTATGTACCCTTAAGTTAAACTGCTACAAACACAAGAGCTGAAACTCATTGCTTGTATATCATTATTTTCAAGAAAAGTGTCACATTATTAAGAAAAGCCTTTGGTTAACTGCTAAACATCATACTAAAGCCCCTTTAGAATAAGATATAAAACAATACTTTCTACCCTAAAGGTAGAGAAGATACTGAAAATACACTAACTTAACAAGTCCTCTGTGGCACATAAACTTGTGCTAATATGTAGCAAGATCTGTAATTGAATAACTGAAAAGTTAAACTAACTCAGTATTATATTGCAAATCCAACATTTCTGATCAACTATCAAGTTTTCTGCATAGATGGATGACTCTAGAGGGCTAAAGAAAATGGCACAGTCACTTGAGAGAGCAAAGCCTGTCACTTCTTTTCATAAAATGATTGGAACACCCACTGTCCCCTGGGAGCCTGTAGGCAAATCAGCCCCACTAGCTGCTTAAAAATGTTAACATGGCAGCCTTGTCAGTATTGTGATTGCTCAGAGAAAGACTTAATAGAAAGAGTAATAAATTCAGCTGGATACAATGTCACGACTACTTAACATAAAACATCACTTGATTCTCTGCTCACTGAAAAGCAAGTGTATCATTGCACAAAATAGGACCCAATTCAAGCAGCTTGCTCATGGACTCAAATCACGTTCATAACTACTTCTTGCCATAAAAGCTGCAGGTACTTCTAACAAAAACTGAAATGGCATGAATGCGAGACAAGTGATAAAGGAAATCACGTAATATAAAGAATTAGATGCCAAACCAAACATACAGAAAAATATCCATTACTCTTTTACAGTAAACACTTCACCTACCATGGCAGATTTTAAAAGGCTGAACATTATTTTGAACTCTGAAATATTTCTGAACTAAGAAAGACTTGTTAAATTAATAAATATTAATTTAATTCAAATTAAAGGAATACAACTGATATTATGCATTGATATGTACTACAGAATCCTAAAACAATAATAAAAAATATTAAATTTGTTTGCTTCTCATGCCCCACCTCACTATTTTTCCATACAAAGAAAAAAAATATAAATAGCGTATTTTAATACAGTAACCTACATTGTGGGTTCCTCATGCCTTTGAGTTATATTTTCCTGATTCTAATTATCCAGGTATTTACAACATTGTCTCTCTTCTTCATTTGTTGTTATTGGGAATGAGCCAGTAAGATATTTCATTTTGACACAAGTTTTCTTAAGCTGGTAAATGTAATCATTAACAGACTGTATTCTAGCCTAAGACGTAGTGACACATTCATACACACTCTCACACACACAAAGAAATATGTGATAGAAATTATTAAGAGTTCTTTAGAATTTATTCCAGACTGGAATTGTATATTTTCAAGAGAAGCATTGCATATTCTTTAAAAATCCAAACAAAGATACAGCTAACACTATTTTGAATAAAGCATAGAGGACTTCCTGAGAAGGCTATTTTAATGTGTGTACTGGGAGCTTCTGTTCAGGAACAATGTTTTAAAAACTAGCTGATCCACAGAACTGTTTAATAAAGTTTATTTTAGCCTTTTTTTTTTTTTTTTTTTTTTTTTTTTTTTTTTTTTTTTTTTTTTTTTTTTTTAAATGCTACAACCATTACAAAATAATGCCTATTCTAAACAGGAAAGCTTTGGTAGGGCTCCACAAAATTCACTTCAGAGTTAAGGTCTAATTCAGTTGCAGGCACCATCATCCATCAAATGTTGAACAACTGTTCTGTTTACTACAGCTATATAACAAATGGTTAGATCTTTTCATTAAAAAACATCTTAAAAATAAAAGATATCATATGGACTGTTATATGCTAGGCACCGTTAGATCATTTTATGGCAAGCAGAATTTTTGCTTTTGTGTTAGATCTGCTGCAATTATTCCTACATAGTATTACCTAAGTATTACCTAAAAGTAGCTCAAATGTATGATGTATTATTGTTGTAGACATAGTCAATACAATATTGTGTTCATTTGATAGGTCCTGTGTAAAATACCTTACTCCAGTTCCAGTAACATTTCTTAAAAGTCCCTGGGCCTTTCTCTACTCTGACGCAATGCACACCGCTGTATGAAAACCTTTCATTTCCAAAGCTCTGCAGGGTTTTAAGCTTAATTTCAAAGCACTGCAGGATTATAATGGGGGCTATGCAGCATAAAATCTGAGGGTATTGTGCATTTTAGAAAGTGCTGTACAGAAATCCTACCTCTAAATGTGTGTTAGGAGGCAATGTATCCTACGTAGGGAATTAAAGAAACCAAAAGAACAGCAATGATGCTATTATTCCTTGAAAAGCAGTGAATAGAAATGAAGAGGAATATATTTGCTAGTATATCCTAACTTCTATGTGCAGAGCGCTCGATGCAAAGCAATTGTAAACTAACTGCTTAACCAGACAGTGGAGGGCTTATGGACTGCTTGCATTTTGAAATGAATATGAAGTATTTGAATTAGATTTCAATATCAAAATCAGCCTTGATTTTAACTGTTCTGAGCTTTGTCTACTGAATCATAATAATGTGTGCTGGGTGTGACAGTTTTCATGTAGTTCTCTTAATCTGTACCTGCTAGTTTACAAGAGTTTACTGGCTGTACATACAAGTGAATTAACAACACTGACCTCTTGTTTGTGTTTTTAAGCCCAGTCTATAGTTAAATATAGATTTAAGAAGATAGATTTTAATAAATATAGATACAGGGCACAGACAGACCAAGAGATGAAGTTCTGAGCATCAGTATGATGCTCTCCATCTCTGACAGCAGAGAGACTAAGAAAAATATTAAAATGGGCCTTAACCAGTCTGGAAGGTGGGTGTGAAATGAACAGTCTGTTTATTTATTTACTGAGTTCCATTTTCTCCATTTAAAATGTTTAATTCTGTCAACTGGGAGAAATAATAATATTATAAGGATAGATTTGATTTTTTCAATAGATAACACTAGACATAAACAAATTAAAAAGCGTCTTGCCTATTCTAAAAGTAAAATATAGCAAAGACAACACTGTCATTCAACTTGCTAAAGAAAAAACAGCATGTGATTTCTCATAAGAGCAAGAAGCCACACAGGAGCAGGGCAATTGCATGACAGGATGTGTGGTTTTGTGAATGGGCTTCCGGACAGGCCTTTAGAGCTCTTGGCTCTCTTGAAGCTGGGAGTTTTTCAGTCCTATTATTCTGTGCCATGAGAACGTCATGTATGCATTACATTGCAATGTGGTTTAGGTTGTAACCTCCCTAGCTAGTGCTACTGAATTTTGAATGGAAGACTCTTAATAATAACATTTCTCTATCAGTATAAAGTATCATATATAGCATCATTGTACAGTATAATTCTATAAAAAATATACAGTGGTGTAATTTCTACTTCTTCCACTGCCTTTTGAAACTATATCTCAATAAAGGAAAGAAAAACAAAACATTTATCGAAAAGCACAGCAATGAGAACTGCTTGCTTACAGCGTTAGTCTCATTGGTATATGATGCGAGCCCAACTGAGCTATCATATCTCATAATCACACTTTCCATTACTTCTCATTTTTCCACCTATGAGGAAGAGCTATTGCGTTCAAGCACAGTTACAATGCTTGAAATGTTCAGCATATATCCCTTGACAAATTGTATTTGATCATTTAAACGCAACAACAGAAGATGGCCGCTATTTCAAAAGTGCTTATCTGTTGAGAACTATGAAAGTCTGCACAGAATAATGCTTCAAAAGAGAGAAAGAATGGACCAGAAGGAAGAGAGAGAGAAAAAGAGAGTATGTGAAGGAATTTCTCTGCCTCTCAAGAAACAAACAAACCAAAAGACAGGAAAAAAAAAGAAAAAAAAAAAAAGAGAACTAAAAGAACAGAGAAAGAACCTTCCTTCTTTTAACTTGTAACCCCTCTAGGAAGTATTTTCTGCCAGACTCCATGTCAGAACATCAGATATATCCCTACAGTGATTCAGGAACATGAAACAATGAAACATTTTCTACAGAGGAATCGACCTGGAAACAACACCTGCCTGACTGGCCACAGCCACAACGGGATTTGAATACTATATTTGGATGCCTCTGTTTCTTACAAAGGTCCAGTGTTTTACCATCATGAAAAAAAACCAAAAAAACAAAAAACTGTCCTCCAGTGAAATTTAAATATTGAAGAAAGCCTACCTAATCAGAAAGTCATGTCTGCATCTGGTAAATTTTCTTCACTCTTTGAAAATGGAGAACACTTATGTAGATATCACTGAATTTTGAAATGATAGCTTTGATAATAATGCTGAATGACATAGAAACAGGGAAGCAAATCTTATGTGGGGCCAAACAAAGAGTGAAGAAAGCCAGACTCAAAATAGAAGATAAATCACAAAGCTAGATAAGGAATGAAGAAAGATTATAAAAGAAAAAAAAGGAAAAAAAGGGGGAACTGATGAAAGTAGAGATTGTGACAAGACCATTTCTCTATCCCTAATTTGGAAACAGTTTTGTTTTTTTTTTTTTTCCCCCCACACACAGAGCAGGAGTAATCTTCACCTAAAGTATTTCTTGGCTCCTACCTATGTGAAATGGCTGTATTGTAGTTTAACCTGGCAGGCAGCTAAGCACCACATAGCAGTTTGCTCACTACTCCTCCTACAGTGGGATGAAAGAAAGAATTGGAAATAAAATAGAGCTTGTGGGTTGAGACAAAAAGTACTTACTAAGACAGAAAAGGGGGGGGGAAGGAAAGAAAATAGCAATGATAATGACACACATATAAATATTGATATTTCCACAGTATAATTACCACCTGCTGACCACTGTCCATCCACCTCCCTCACCCCCATTTATCAACCCCCTCAACCAGCTCCCCACAGCTTTATGGCCTTCCTCATGATGTTTTTGTCATTACGGAATAACCCCTTGGACACTACAGGCTAGTGACAGACTAGCCCTGCCCACCCTAGCCCTCCTGCAGCACCATAATGGAGGCAGTGATTGGCCATTCCTGGGCTCAGTCTAGTACTGCCCCTGCCACGTACCCCTTGCTCAGCAACAATCAAAACATCAGTGTGCTATTAATGCTGTTTCAGCTGAAACATGGATAAGCCAGGAGGTTCCTCTTCCCTCTTCACAGTAAGTGACAGACATAATGCATGTGGTATTCAAAACAAACAAACAAACAACAAAAAAAAAAAAAAAAAAAAAAAGAAACAACAACAAAAACCCTTCACTCTTGCCTTAAGAAGTGACCTGTGTATTTCAACTAGGAATTGAAATTATATCATGTGCCCCTCTTGTTCCCAAAACCAGCAGTGCCTCAACTGTTTTGACAAGGAGAATTTCCAAGAGTTATGAGTACACAGTTGTCCTGTCTAGTGAACATGTTGGGCTGTTGTTTTCTAGTCATATTCTTTATGTGCTGAAACACTCTGGATGTAATTAAAGACAATAAGTACTGCTAGTAACACATTATCTTTGTTTTCAGCATTTTCTCCCTTCCTAAATAGAAATCATGAGCACATATAAAAATCCTTTTATCAAAGCACTTTGAGTCCTGTTCCAGTTGAGATTTGGTTATTTTGAAATGTAGATAGATAATGATAAATATCAAGCAAAATACAGCACTGTACATAAAGGTTGAGGAATCAGGTGTCTGCCATACAGCTTCAGACTGGAAGGAAATGCCACTGTTGTAGTTTTCAGTGTGAATAACTTCAGATTGTTTCTAAGTAAAACAATTATCATTGATTGAATCTAGACATTTTATTATATTCAAATTATGACTTATTAAATAACGCATTAGTAGCTTTTTAAAGAAAATAAAAAGCCTTCAGTTATTTTAAGTTATTAACTGCATGGCTAACCAAGTGATTAACCCCTGACTCTATGTTTAACTGAGACTCACATTAAAAATTTAATGCATGTGGAATGCAAATGGCTCTCATGTAAAACAAAACACACTAAGAGAAATCAAAAATTGTATCTCAGTGGGAAGGTGTAGACTTTTTGCTTTTAGGGAGCTATCTGTGTGGAATGCAGAACGCAGACCCTAAAAACCAGTGAATACCTAAGACAGAATAGGGAGTATCATTGGGAAAGTAGGAAATGCGGCCCATCTAGTGTGGTCACGTGCATGGCCTCTTCACTTGTACCTCCTAAATTCTAACTTGTGACCTGTTTACAATATTTTGTTTCTGGAAGTTGTTTCTGTTAGACCCTCCAATGGTCCGGGAACACAGTCACTTCCTCTGTAGGAAATGACCGTGAAACAAAACCTACCCAGCTGGCCACAGCCATTTATGGATTTGAATTTGTAGTTGGATGCTGTCTGTATTTCTTACAAAGTTCTAGTGCCTTGCAATTATTGGAAAATTGTTCTCTAGTGTAACTGAATACTGAAGAAAGCCTATACGATCATAACATAATGCCCAAGTTCTGTAAGTTTTCTTTACTCTTTGAAAAATGGAGAAGGCCTGTCTAGATGTCACAGAATTACTAAATGTTGGCTTTGATGATAATATTATTATTTGTACCCATCTGTATGCACAACAGGAGTTGAGACTTTTTCTGGTATCTGTTTCACTGGTATACCAGCTTTATAGGCCTACATACTTAGCCACTCAAATCTGCTTAACATGTGGAATGCTCAGTGCATAACACTTTCAGACCAGTCAGAAGCCTTTGCTAATGCAAAAAAAACAAAACAAAACAAAAAAAACCCACAACAAAAACAACATTATGTGACTCCACTGATATATGACTAATCAATTAGAGCACACTTTGTTTTACAGCACTACTGTCTCCAGTACAGCTTTACCCTCTAGGCTATACCAGCCTCACTATTTTTGTTGGGCAGAAACAAAGCATTTGATTTCAGTCTGTTATACCTGATGAGAGTTTCAGATCCAGCTTCCTTCAGAACGTCCACTGCTTCTGTGTACCACTTAACATTCCTAAGGTCAAAATTATCAGCTATCTCACTACAGCTGAAGGTGTCCTCAACTTTTTCCCAACCTTCATGCTTCTATGGGAGAGCTGACAGATCTTAATGTGCTGACATTGAGAAAATAGTACAAGGCTAATATATTTGCTCAGGCTTTTCCCTGTGGGAGGTGTGAGTACAAACTAAGTTGAGGGTCTGACTGGAGGGAGAAATAAAAAACATGTTTATATATGTTAATAAATTAAATTGAAAATTAGTTGATGTTGGAAATACTCCCAGAGCTTTAATGATAGGTTTATTTTTAACATCAACAACAATAATTAATAATTAATGATACGTCTCTCACATGCATCTTGGCAACTAAAATTAGCAAGTGTAAAATGTTAAATAAAATGTATAAATGTTAAAATAAATGATTTTAAATTATATACTTGCATGAATGTCTCCTCCTAGAAAATCTCCCAGACTATGTCCACGTATCAGATGACAATGTTAGAAACAAATTACTGCTGGAAAGTTGATCTGTATTCTCTCCACTCCTCTACTGGGAATTCCCTTAGCAGACTCTGTGATCTATGCAGATCAGATCACTTTGCCTGCAAAGCCTACTACTGAAATCAGTGCCATCCTCTGCACATGCAGCAGCTTTCTAAACTGACTGCACTAGCAGGTTTAGATCATTGTGGGGTAGCAATTTTCCAGATGCTAGAAGGCACACAATTTTTTTTCCCCTATAGTTAAAGATGTACTGTTTTTTAGAAGCAACTGAAAACAAAGGTATTGCCAGGGTCAGAGAAACTGACTGTCATAGTGCTGTGCATTTGAGCCTAACAAGAAGTCTGTAGAACAAATAAGCTAGGGAATGCACTGCAATGCTGTTTCATGCATTCATAGGCATCTATTTTTATTTCCTTTTCTTCAAAACAACTTAGAGGTATTCTTTCCAGAAATTTAAGCTTTCACAGCATGCTAGCATAAATTTCCAGGAAAGACAAGTGAATCCAAGTCACTCAAGCCAGTACCAGTTGACGGTGAATCCAAGTCACTCAAGCCAGTACCAGTTGACGCATGATGAAATTTTAATTTCAAAAGGACCACGAGATGAGTTTAGCAAAGCCCATACAAATCATTTAAGATGGGTAACACAGAGACTTCCGAGATCTACTTGTGCTTGAGGCAATACACACATGCCTAAATTGAAAATCTACATGGTGATTTTTGACAAAAAAAATTCAATGTTCAGTTTTGGACCTGCTTTGCATATCATGCAGTATTTAGTGAATACTGAAACTTCAATGAACTAACACTTCCAGCGGCTCAAATATGCAATCAAGTTGTCATGGGATAACAAGTGAGATTTATCGATAATTTGTGTGCATACTCCTAGCCGTGGCAACTGCAAGGCAGCACAATTTCGATTAGTTCTAATTGATTTCAAACCTTAAATTTTGTATTGGCAAACTGCGTGCCTATCTGTAATTGATTGACAATTTCCTACAAATAAATGGACATGTTTTACTGTTTAGCAGCCACTGATTAACTAGGATAGAAATGCTCTCTAGGTACTTAATGGAACGTGAATCAGTCTTCTCACTTAAGTTTAACAATCTGTCAAGAATATATTTTGACTGGTGGCATATAATATAATTGAGTCCGCTTTCCAAAAGGAAGAATCCTTTAGAGACAAAGGAAAACAGACATTTGATCAGGTTTAAACTCTTACAAATATGTTTCTGGAGAGATTTTATGGAATGAGGTTTATGAATAGTTATAAGAGACAAACTCAGTCTAGCAGCAGTTCCATAGTTAATGGTGCACTGATACCAAGGTCTAACTACGATTCATAGCAAAGCCATTTTACTTCCATTGTAGTATGACTGCAAAGCCGTGTGAGATCACTCAGTTCAGAGCAACATTATTACTATCCTGTATTTACTTTAAAAGATAAGCAGTGCTGAAATGAAGGTTTTATAGCAATAATTAAATTGCTAGCACTCAAGCCTGAATTCTGACTGACTTAACATAAGAGGATATGCTCTAAAGACAGACTTGAAAGCTATTTTAAATATAAGGAGTGTAAAATTTCAATGCAAATAACAACAGATTTAAAATTAATCCTATCTTTTTAAAACCCATGGTGTGTAGGTTCTGACACATTGCTTTGTTACTGCGTACAGCTCAGTTAAGCTTGTTAAGAAAACCATTTTCATCTTAAGCCTTCACCTAACTTTAAGTGGAATTTAAAGAATAATAATCCATTTCCTACCTTAGAGAAATTATTTAATAAACATGGGATAGTTTGAAGATCTTTTTATGAAATAAAGAGCACAGAACACTAATTATATGCCATACTACTAATTAGAGAAAGAAAGAGATGTAATGACTTACTAATGGAAAAACATTTTGTGCCAACCTTATTCATACTTCCTTCCAACTGCTGGACTTTTTGTGCCAGATACATTTCAGTTTTCTTCAGAAAAGAAAGACACTAACATGTTTTCCATCCTGTTTTTAAGCCCACAACTCTAGTGCAAACTGAACTTCCTTGACATTTCAGAAATTCTATCAGCTTTAACAGCGTGAAGCCTTTTTATTACAAACATGTACATTTCCCTGCAGTTCTGCAAATCTCACAATTACATTCATTTAAAATGTTCATGATTATAGCTAAATGCACACTTCTTAAATTTACCTTTATAATTTTCTTTCAACAAGTATTCTGAGCATGATTTTCTATTAAATTCCACAAAATACCTGCTTATTCATCCACAATGTCAGTTTTATACAAATTGTGACAAAACCATCAAAAGAGAAAAACACCAAAACACACTTACTGTCAAATTTATTAGCACCACATTTGATGTCTACAGTGTGACTCACTCAGACTTAAGGTAACAAGAATGTGCGTCTGTTACAATTGGAAAGGCCAATGCAGGAATGTAACAGCAAAGGAACCAGTGCTGATAGGATGATACTTCACAGGAAAAGTAAAGGTGCTCACCCATCTCTGAAGATCTAGACTCACAGAAAGGATTCCACAAGGGAGGAATCTCCAACCAAAGGCCCTTCTACAAAAGTATTCAGCCCTTAAATGGGGTCTAAGAGGTGCAGCCTGGCTCCACCCCTTCTGGTCACACAGCTGAACCTGTGCTCCCAGGGCTGACTGGGTCCTTTCCTAGGTGATCAATCAGTGGTTCAGGCTGTGACTTAACAGTTCCCATACAGTGTCCAAGAAAACAAATCTAAAAGATCATGTTTCAGCAACTGTCTAAAACTAGAGGCATTGAATGCATTTTACACTAATACTGAAAAGGATCTCTGGGTACATTATTTTGATGCCTAACTATAACTAGGAGGTTAACAAACTGAGCATCCCTATTGTGACTAGGTCCCACTGTGATCTATAGTATCTAACACTTTTTTCTCATGATGTTATAAGTATACTAGGATCACATTTAGTGAATGCCAACTTTAGGGGGCTCTGCATATATGTCCTCTGTTTTTTCATTAGAAAGAAAAGGGAGGAAAGGACGGGATTTGGGTAATTATTCTTGAGTTTCCACCTGCTTGCTAAAAAGTAAAGAGTAAAGGTAAAGTGTAGGCTAATTTGCAATTGGCCAAGGCAAAACTTCTTGTACTT
>JAOWBP010028245.1:0-22339 GCA_028571105.1 Tragopan temminckii | reverse complement strand
ACAGGTGAATTGCCTTCAGCTGTGCTCCTGTGGCTGACTCATTGCTCACCTCAGGTGATCAATCAGAGGTTCAGGCCGTGATTCAGCAGTTCCCATACACTGACACACATATACTTTAAGGGGACTGTGATGCATCTTTCTTATTTCTTAAAATATCACCTTGAAAACATGTCTAAAGTAGGTAGCTTATTGTCCACTGTCTTTTCTTTTCTGTGTAAATTTGCAGTACCATTGGAATGACAGCCCTTCTTGTCAGCCAACAGCTCCAGAAGAGACTGGGACTGGTTATTTTCCACCCACCTCCCCTGTGTCTGCTCCTGAGCAATCAGGCTGAATGGAGCCCATGGTCTGCTGCTCAGCAGATGGCATGTTTCCAGTGCATCAGTGTTGGAACGGTACCCAGCACAGTATGAAGGAACCCAAGCTGTTAGAGTCTGCCTTTTGACTAAAGCAGAAGAAAAAGCCTTGACAATTTGCTATTTTGCAAGTTACTCAGTAGGAAATAAATGATTTACAAGGTGTTGTTCTGCTGTGTTCCAGTATGCCCTCATTCTCTGCCTGTGTTCCCAGAGCTCTTACTGGGCTCCGTTTTGCACTCATTTGGTAATGAAAGATACCATACACCATCACAAAAGGGACTCTGTTCCTCTTGGGAGTAACAGGAATGGCATGTGCTAATCACACAAGGACTTTGAAGCTTGCAGTAGGCTACTTAAAGTCATCAAGGTAATAATGTTAATAATTAGGGGCTTAGGAAGCCTGTAGACTGATGCACACATTTCTAATGGTGTGCCAAAAGACTCGTACTGGTGTAAAAGAGGCCCCTTTCCCTTTGCCTCCTTGTAAGTCAGGCTGTTCGGTAATGCTGGGGAACAGGGCTGGTCCAAGCAGGAGGAATGCTCCAAGGCTCCTGCAGTACACGGGCACTGACACTGCACTGGAAGAGAGAAGACAGTGAAGTGGCAGAGTACACAAAGTTCTAGTCTAAACCTGGATGCCTATTTAGACTGAAATGGATGTCAGAGCAGCTTGGTTTGCTACTCCAGTGCTATAGCTTTGAATTCCTTTCTTTTTAAGGGGCTTTGTAATCTCGTTATCATCTTGTTCAAGCAGCTATTATTAAAATTGATGAAGTTGATTTATAATTCTATAAAAATCATTAGAGACAGATGGAAATTGATGGAGGCTCCCAGGTCATAGAGGACAGTTATGAATCAGTGGTGAGTAGCATGCAAGTAGATGCAGTAAACGCTTCAGTATTCTTGCATCCTTTTCCCCTTCAGCACAAAACTTTCATTGTATTCTTACTTTACTTCTAGTGAGTGGGGAAAAAAAAACTTTTTTAATCATAGAGAACAAAAATTCTGTAACAAGTACAAATCCTTTAGAGAAGACAGACAACTGTGTCCAAAAACTAGTCTAAGTAGAATGTTTCCAATTCTGTTTTGTGGAAAGAAGTGATTAATCACAAAGTGAGATATTTTCAAGACGAGCATAAATAGCAGGAGATTGTAAAAGACTCCAGATGGACTAGAATTATTTGGATAAGTGGACAAAAACAGCAAAGGAAATGCTGAGTTGAATAAACACAGACTAATCCCTAAAAAATAAATTATACAGTCTAATGTGAACATCCAGAATTTTCAAAAGCCAAGGCTGTAGGTTTAGAAATGTCTACCCAGGGCAAGCAAATACGGTGCTGATGTACTAGAGGTAAGACATGTTCTGACATTTGTATAGAATGCCCACATCCTTACTTCTGTTCCCTCATTTTGTGCCACATCAGCTGAAAAACACACAGACCAAAACCATCTCACAGCTGTGAGGAGAGTAGGACTGTATGCTGAGGTTTTTGTGGAGAGAGATGAGAGAAGTCTCCAAAGTGATATGCATGGAGGGAAGTGCTTCACGCCACAGGGAAATGATTTGAATGATTCATCACTGCAAAAATGGCAGGAATGGTGAAGCTCTGGGTTTTATGGACCAGTGGATGGTATTATAACATTTATAACTAGTGCAATAAAAAAATTGTCATGTGGTGTCCCAGAACACCATCTGATATCTTGTTGTTCCTTGTCTCAAGCCTAAGCAAACCTTTGTGATAGCAGCGTCAGCAATAGCATCTGCACAAACACAAATGCATGACCTTGATTCATGCAGAGCATAAACCTCATTTCAGTAATAAAATGGAGAAAGCTTGAAAGGAAACTTGCTCTCCTGGACAGCAGAAGCTGCATAACTAGCTCCACAGCTTACAGGGCGTTCTTCTTCAGATGGCTGAGGTAGTGGCTGTATGTGGGCAGACTACTGGCCCACCTCCAGCAATGATTTGATATAAATTTAGTGCCTGTGTAGGAACTCAGATGATTTTATTATCTTGATGTAATTCTCCATTTTCTTTAGAAGAACTCTAATGTCCTTTTGCATTTTGGTTTACATTTTGCAAAGCTAATAGTTTGCTTCTGATAGATAAACTACTGGGGAAAAAAAAAAAAACAACTTTATTTTTTATAAAGTTAATATTCTGCTGTTCATTGCAGTTAATCTAGATCATTAAAAGTCCAATGAAATCAGGAAAAAAAAAACAAAAACCAGGATCTGACATTAATACCTATAACTAGGTCTGCCCCTGGGGCATTTGTCTTTAAATGGCAGCATGCTGCTAAGCAGAGGAGTATGGGCTCTCCCCAGCCCCAAGGTGCCAAGTCAGGAGCCTCAGAATACAGCAGAACAGATCAGAGTACAGTAGAACAGAATTATAGCTCAGTTGTAAGGGACCTTCAGAGATCACCTGGTCCAACTGATCAACCAATTCAAGGCAAACCAAAAGTTAAAGCATATTATTAAGGGCATTATCCAAATGCTTCTTGAACACTACCCACCATGGAGAATCAACGACTTTGCGAGGAAGCCAGTTCCAGTGTTCGACCACCTCCATGGTACATTTTTTTTCTAACACCTACTGTAAAGCTCCCCTGGCCCAGCTCTGCTCCATTCCCACAAGCCCTCTCCTTGGTTACCAGGAAGAATAGACCAGCACTGCCCTCTCCACTTCCCCTCCTCAGGAAGCTGTAGAGAACAAAGCTGTCACCTCTGGGCCTCCTTTTCTCCACACTAAGGCAATCCAAGTGCCCTCAGCCTCTCCTCACAGAACACACCTTCCATCCCTGCCACCATCTTCGTTGCCTTCCTCTGGACGTTTTCAGGACCTCTTTGTACTGTGGAGCCCAGATCTGCCCACAGTAGTGAAGGTGAGGCCACATCAATGTGGGAAATCACCTTTTTTGACTGGCTATCTGTGCTGTGTTTGATGCACCCCAATGTGGTTTGCCTTCTCAGCTGCCAGGGCACGCTGCTGGCTCATACTGAGCCTGCTGTCGACCAGCCCCAGATTCCTCTTTGCTGAGTTGCTCTACAGTCGCTCGTCTCCCAGTCTGTACCTGTGCTGGCAATACTCCATCCCAGGTGCAGAACCTGGCATTTACCTTTGTTGAACTTCATGCCGCTGATGATTGTGCAGTGCTCAGATCTATCTGGATCCCTCTGCCTCAGGTGATGCCAGTGGCGTAGCACATTCCAGCATCTATAAAACACCATGCAACTGCTTGAGAAGCAGCTTCACATTTGTTGAACGGGGACTATGGTTAAGTCTGGCTGGAAAAAAACAACGGAACAGTGGTACATACCTTTGCAATGAGCTCCTCGTTCCCATTCCTCACCTTTTTGGAGTATAAAAATGTAGTAGAGGGTTGTGTGGCTTCACCTTAAATAACTGTCAGTTACTTCCAGTAACTGTATGTCCTGATTCTGCCAGCTGCAATGTGACAAAGTAACACCCTGATGACAGTAAAACAAACAGGTCTTGTAAGTGTGTGTGATGCAACAGTTAAGATGCTGACAGATAACATTCAATGGCCATGATTTTGTTCCCTGGTTTCATACTCCTAAATCTGCTCCACAGTCCTCCAGCTGCTCTCCCAGTGGCTCACCAATGTCTTGTTTTCCAGACAACAAACACCACTCCTCACTTGGCTTGTGTTCTCATCTGAAATAGATGAAATGATAGCAAGAAACCCACCTCCAAGCAAACCTAGCTCCAAGCAGCCAGGCTAAGCAGCAGGCTGTAGCACTGCCTTCTGAGATGCCAACTGCAGCTCAGTAGATCTGAGGGCCTGACGTAGTGTTTTAATGCGCATCTTCATCCACAGAACTGTGAGTCTTAGCTCACAACTGAACAGAAACCACAACCTTTCTCTGCAGTGTGGATTGCAACAAATATTTAACTTTGCTAGTGTGCCTCGTGAGCTGGCTATGCCTATGTAATTCCAGTTAAAACTGCTGGTAGCGAGGAGGTTGGCATGATTCATATGGCAGCACAGACGCTTACTAAGTTGGGCAAGAAAGGAACCCTGCAGAGCATGAAGATTTTCTGGAACACAAAGACAAGTTTGCCGTACATGGAAACGAAGTTCTTAGTGACTTAGTCTACCATTAAGGTGAATTTCTGAGCTGGTGAGAAAACAGAAAGAAATATTCTTGCATCAGTCTAAACCAGGTGTCTGTTAGCTTTCTTTCTGTGCGTGCCTAGCACAAGCTGAAATGAGAATGCCAGTCTGTGGCCACTTATGGACATCCACCAGAGCCTGTACTGAATTAAGTTCAAATGGATCTTGACAAGTAACTTTTTAAGTATCTTTTCCCTCCAGAGTGGTGATCGCCACTGACAAATGGCATAATCTGACTGTTCATCTGAGCCCTTGGCACTTGGTTCAGGTGAATAGGGATTACTCTGGCAAAGCTGAAAAAGGTGGGGCTGTTAAACATGTTGCATATTTACTCACATCTCTGGAATCTGTCAGCTTTGTATTTTTAAAAAGCATAAGGACGCTAGCTTCTGCTGGTTTGGAAAGGCTTTGAAACAGTGTCTGAGGAATGGACGTGAAAGGCATGTAGCAGTTACAGAAGATTGATTCTGATCCCACCGAAATTGATGACATTACCTGTACAAAGCCACTGGAGCTCCGGCAAGAATTGAGCCCTCAGGACGTTGTGTTTTTTTGAATGCTTATGAGCAGTGCAATTGTCATGCAGAACCACGGCACTGCTCCAATGTATACGGTGTCATCTGTGCTATGCTAATAAATTAGCATCTGCAGCTACCATTGCTATCAGGTCCGGGTACCAAATTGAGCTGTTTCGTCTCACTGCTGCTGAAGTGTGTCTGCATGAGCACGGAAGATGCGTATGATCCCATCTGTTTTTCACAGACCCTCCATCAGGCTGTATGCTTCAAGGTAACAGATCAGACACAAAATGAATTCCACTGCAGACAAGTGCCTTGAAGGCATCCCACACGGTCACAGCATACAAAAATTTCCTTGAGAGCCATTTCACTCCTTCTCATCAGATCAGCTGAGCCCTGTCCACACCAGGGAAATTGCTAACTTTGGCTCAGTGTCCATTGTCATTAACGTGTCAAGTCACCTCCCTCCAAGAGGGCCTTCCAAGACAGTGGTTTGATCAGCAGCAGCTGCTGGCAGGGTTTCTTCGTGAGCTGCTGCCGCCACTTGTCCAGATGGAGCTGTGGTCAGGCTCTTGGGCACAGAGCAGCACAGGCAGCAAGCAGCATGGTGGCTGTGCTGGGAGCAGGGACCCCAGCCCCACTCCAGCACTGCCCAGGGCACTGCTCATCAGTTGAAGCTGCACCACCAGCACTCACACCTATCTGCTGCTGCCCACCAGCCAGATCTGCTTGGAGCACAATCTTTTCCTCAACTTGCCATGTGCATTTTCCTCAGAAACACGAATTCTAAGCTAACTACCTAGAAGAAAAATGAGAGAAGGTGATGTTTGCTGGAGTGTAATAAAACTAGTTTATTTACACAGTAACATGAATGCCACAGAGTACACAGCAAAGTACCACAGCAAACCAGAGTGTAACTGCCCCTGATCACAAAGGAAGGCTTGAAGTTTATATACTTATATAAAAACGTGTACATGTTGATATGAAGCACCAGATAAAGCAATGCAACCAGGAATTCCAAATACAAATTACCCACAAGAATGGAGTTCAAATTCAAGAAAAACAAATCCCTCATTCAAGGGATTTTAAAGAAATCTCGCTTATAAAAGATCATCCATTTTGTAACCCCTAATTTAAAAATAATTTCTCCCCTTCTATTAAAGACAAGAACACATTGTTAGATGCTCAGCATAATTAAGTTTTAAAAGAAAAAAACCCAAGGATTTCAACTGCAAAACTTTCCAATACCAACAAGCCAAATGATAAAGAAATAGAGGCCCGAGTCATTTTTGAAGAGGTGTTCCTTATGAAATGACTGTATTCAAACTTACACAACCTTAAATATATATTATATATACGATATATAATATATATATTTTCAGATTAAAGGGGGCAAAGAATACTTTTGGGATACAAAAATTCATATACATACATACATACATATAAATGTGCCTGCACACACTCATATATATTTATGTATATATGTGAACATATATTTCTTCCACATAAAAAAAATAAATTCCAGCATCTCATAAATCCCTGAAATTTTCCCCTTGGGTTTATGGAAAAGGAAATCTTCATAATCTGAAGTACAATCCAAATCCTCACATTCTATAGAGTGGGAATATGCTTATGTACAGGTATGCCGAGTGTTTCATTTCTGACTGGCGACTCTGCTTGATCTGAAAGCATTCTATGGTTTCCAACTAAATGCTGAGTGGAGCACCAATAAGGAGGCTTATAGGGAATTATTTAAATTACATTCTACGTCTGTTCAAAACCACCATCCTTCAAATACTGCATCCAGGTGAACAGTAAAATCCATAGGAATGTCTACCAGAATTTCTTCTGAAAAGCATTTTCTTTATATTCCTTAATGTGTTTGGAATCCAGATGATAGTCTACAGAATATCTCCACAGGCCTATTATTACAGGCATTAAAAACTCTAACTCTGCCCTCCTTTGATGTTATGTTACTGCATAACATCACCATCTCATCTCTGTGCCGTGCACTGAAGGGCTCTTTGTGCTGTAGGTTTTCCAGGAGCTGTAGCAGAACCCAGACCATCTCTGCAAAACCACAGTTGAGCACATGGCCGCTCACGCACTGAGTAATGGTCATGCACTGCTTGCACAGAGATACGGATGTTTTAGCTCTTGTTTGGAGTAAAGAGGAAAGGAGAATGCATTAAATGGTTTGATTCAGTTACCATCGTTTCCCTTAGAAAAGTTGCAACTGATTTAAATAAAACCAGAACTATTTAATTTACATTTCCACATGAATTTGTTATAATATATTAACTTAAATGGGGCTTCTCAGCACAAGAGCAGAGAAACTGACACATCTTAATTCAGCAGCAAACACTATTTTAATATGCTAAAGTTACGGCCCTACGGTGCAAAGCTGCTGAATCAATTCTCTAAGTGGCCGATCACTAACACACATCTGATTTATTTAAATAATATCTTTTCCTAATATGTTGGAACTCCTCTGTGTTGAAATGTCAAAATGATCCATTCATACCTTGTGGGGGCTGCTGGGACGCGTGGAGCACACAAGATTTAAGGTGGAGCGTTTGAGTAAATGCTGTGCGTTCCTGTCTGCAGGCCAGCAGCAAAGCATCCTAGCTTGTGGTGTTGGTTTCATCGTGTCTGAATACTGAAGAGAGATCAGGCCTCTGCACTGGACACTGCTGAGGCTCCAGAATAAGATTCTGGATTCTCTCATTCCTGAAAATTTCTAGGTAAGGTTTTGCTGATAGATTCTCTTCATATTCACCTGGTTACACATATTGACCATATCAGATCTGAGGAATAAGTAATTCCAACGTAAGAAAGACAGAACAAACCCATCCTCCATAACATCTCAAGGAGTAGGTTTTTCAGAACCCCTCTTTTACCAGAGGTGTACATTTCATGCACAGAGCACGGTGTGCAGCACATCCACTACTGCCCTCGGGATCAGCACACCTTACCTTCACTGCTCCTCCCAAACTAATGCAGCTCCTCGTCTCCTAGAGCTGAGATTGTCAAAGCATTAGGCTTGTTTTGATGCGGCCGTCAGTCTAACCAATTGACTCGTCCTGTTCTCCCTGTGCAGATGCAGTTCCAGACCTGAAAGCCCACAGTTTTGGTTGTTAATCAGGTTTATGCTGTACTACAAGCAACTGAGAAGAACCTGTTCACCTAACTGCAACTTCAGAAACAGATCTTACTGGATAGGTCAACTCAGTATTGTACAAAGTACAGCATTTAATTTCTTAATTAATTTATTTCTTCTGCATCTTAACGTGGGCAGTATTATTTATAGGGCTATTACAAGAAGAATAAGATTTCCACCAACGGACCGGCTTCGTTTTAGTTTTTGGACAAGGCACTACATGTTGTGAATCCAATCACTGTGCCCTCTCTGTAACATTAGAGAGGGTTTTAATGGCTCTAATGAGATCAGAAACCACTCATGATAGTTCTTCAAGCAAGCACGTGATTTTCCAGAAGTGAGTTCCACTGGAAAATTCTTTAGAGTTCATGATAAAAATATCTGAATGACAGCTTTTATTAATAGAAAAATATATATTTACAATCAATACTGTTATCTTAGATTTGCAGCTCTTCCTATTTCTTGAGCTCAACTGAAAGTGCGACTGCTAAAAAATTCAAGATCTGTGCACGTATCCACGTGAGTTAAAACATGCACAGCCAGGGGTTTTGTTCCTGCCATACACAGGATCTCAACTGCAAACAGAAGGGGTTTTTTTCCTTTTGCTTCGCAATTATGCTGTAGCATTCTTAGGATCTGTTTACAATCAGTTTAATGCATACATTCTTGGATATTTATGTGGCAATATCTGTTGCCAGGATGAAGGACCACCACAAAAACTACCATCACCAGCATCGGAGTTATGGGCACACCTGCAAAGTCAGCCTCAAGCTCCCCGAAGGAATACCTCAGGCCAGATTGTGTCTGACTTCTCTAAAGAAAAACACACACAACATTACAAATTGCTAAAGTTTACCCAGTGCTGCACAAGAAGGGATGGGTAGTGAACATCTATCCATGCTTGCTTATACTGCAGAGTTAAAATGAGTATTGGTTCATCACAAAAAATACAAACAGAAGTTACATAGCTAGAGATACAAAGGCTTCGGACCAGCTGCATTAAATACGTATGGTTGTAAAACATTCAAAATTCAACTTTGCATGTGCGTGTTGACATGAAAGTGAATCTGAAAACATGGAAACCTACTGGCTTCAAGGAACGAGCCCCCTGCAGTGACAAGTGGCCCAAGAACTGCTCCAACAGCCTACATGAGTTGGGTGAGAAGTTATGTGCACGCAGGCACTATGGAACAACCACAAACCAGACCACAGAGAACACGAAGCCCTACTCTCAGCTCAGCACTGCGACTAACAGCTAGCAGACAGGATGCATGTGGCTTGTCATGCTCGGTGTACGTAAGCTGTGAGGGCGCTGCCCTCCTGTCTCCAGGTAAAGCAGGGCTGCACCCAACGTGTGTGTGATTCTTTGTAAAGGTTCTTCTACAAGCTGCTCGGCAGTAGTACAGAAACTTTCTTTCCTGATGTAGCGAAGCATCTCAACTACATACATTGCACTTGGGCTTTTAAAGCACAGTCTTTTTTTTCCCCATCAATGCCGCCATCCTTACCTTCTTGCCAAGAGAAGAAAGAAAAAATATCTATCACATGAAAATACATTACCCTTATCCTTGCCTGATCCTTCACTGATACAGGTGAATCAAACACAAGAATAATAATCAGAAGTTTCAGGAAGTCTTGAGAAAGGTCACAGAGACTGTCTACGTACTACAGCACAATCGATGTAGGCTTACACAGTACTCAGCTCTGAGAGATGCCAGAGAAGAATAACACAGAAATTTCAACCCCTCCAAATGAATGGTGTGGATCCAGAGCTAGTTTTGCTGACCTTAAGCCTGCAGGACTGTTTGTTCCGTTTCCATGCATCTGGTCCAAGCATGCACACGCTGTATAAAGTGGCTATTTGTTTCAAGGCTGAAGTGAATTGATTCCTCACAGTTTTAACAATTAAAATGAAACATCCATCCATAAAAGGAACACATGGATAGCTGCATTTATGTGCCAGGAAAGTAAAGGAAGGGGCTGCAGATCTAGCATCCGGTAAAGGCTGGTGTGTAAAGTGAACACTGTAACATACAGCTTTAAAAAATACATACAAGAATTGCACATAGATCCATAGAAGAGAAGCACAGGCTCATAACTAGGGCTGTCTGCTTTCCATCACCTGGGTTAGAATATTCAGCATCACTTGTTCCTCTACATCCAAATGAGTTCTTCAGAGCGATTCAGAGAACAATTCAGAGCCTAGCAATACTGAGCAAACATACCGTCTGTTCAAATGCAGAGGTTCTGGAGGAAACAGCCATTAGGTCAGGGAAGGAAGTCAGCAGATGTCTCTAAAAATGCAAAGCTCCTTCAGGTTGAATTTTTTCAAAATTTGCTTCTTATTCTCAGTAATTCCTGCTCTCATCCCAAACCCTGTCTGCAACGATCTCTGAGCTATTCTGACAACGTGCCATTTTCAGGGTGTTGTCTATAGCAACACGAGCATACACTGGTTACAGCAGACAAGAGAAGTGCAGCCAAACACCGCTGCGGGAAGAACGGATCACGGTGCTGTTAGTTGTGGCTGCCAAACTTAACAGCTCCCTTGATAATTAAACAACACTGTTTTTGCCCCTCGTTTCTACCCTTCAGAGAACTGTGTCTGCAGTAAAAGTGTCTCCATGTGGCCTGTTAGCTACACGCAGACGAGCTCTAAACACTCCTATCTCCTGCCAACGTGCCAGCAGAGCCAATTTCAGTCCCACTTTGCAATATGGCACAAGTGACAAGAGCAAACCAAAATAAAACAGAAGAGGTGGCTGTTATTTTCAACCCCGATTCATAGCAGTGATTGTCAGAGAAGATTATACATGGCCTGTCCGTTTCAAGTCAGGCTTTAGTGCCTTTTGCGATGGAAGGGGAATTTCAATTGCCCACCATGTGTTGTATTTTTATTGTATAAATGTGGTTATAGCTACAGTACATCAGCTGTCCAGACTGGTGAGCGTCAAGTAGGGGAAAAAGGATAGACTAAGTGTGCATATTCTGCTTTTTAATGCAGAGGTCTTAAGCCAAGGATAACAGTCCAATTAAGGCAACATTGCTGAAATCAAGGATGAGATTAGAAAGGATGTGGGTAGGCAGTGTGTCAGACAGAGAGGAGGGAAGAGAACAAAGCACAGATGCTTGCTGCCTGCTGACATGGGTGCAATCAGCAGGACATCTGCAAGGAAAAAAGAAGGCATAAAATGTAAGAGAAAGAGGAGAATCCATTTGGTTGAGCCCAAAGGAAAGAAGAGTCCAGCCCAGCTGTGGGGGACCAGGTGAGAAGAAATTTTGCACGGGATGTGGAATGAAAGCAGTGGGGCAATGTGGGTCATCCATCTCCCATTTACTAAAAATTCATCTCTGCTAACGGTCACTGCTATTCACTACCAATGCTACATACAGAAATGGCAGAAACTACCCAGAAGAGGAGGGCAATTTGTTTACTGTAGTTATAGAAATAGTGGTATTGAAGTTTGCTCTCCTTTTCATCCAGACATTTATCTAGCTACAAAGTGTCTGATCCAAATGCAGTCATACGTATAAAATGAATCCCTAAGAGGCTTGGCAAAAAAGCAAAGTTCTGTCATACTGGGTACAGGAGGCAATCTCTCCAATTAGAACCTATTTGCTCAGAGTTGCTGGCTTTGACATCTAGGCCTTTTTTAAAACACTTGTTCAAAGTGAGCCCTAGGGCAGGCTGGAGTGAGGGCTGGGCTGGAGGTGCTTCGTAAAAAGCAAGAGGTCTTATAAACTAGTGCCGCTGCATGATTCTCACAATGCGATGAAGTGAGTCTACAGTCGCAAAAGCCAGATATTGACAACACAGCCAGTCTTCCAGAATCACTCCACAGTCCCTGTCAAAGGACTTCTCTGCAAACTTTATCATCAGCAGCGTCCTTTTGATGTCCAGCCAGTTCTGAAGTACAGCATCTTTCCGGGCTGGGTTGGAAGATGTTCTTAGAGCATGGAACAAGTCCTCACGTGGACCCCAAAGCAAACACTGAAGGATTCCCTTGGCTTCTGATATCAGGATCCTCTCAGAGGGGTTGGGATTCAGCAAGCAGCTGGCAAGTTGTTGAAGCCCTTGAGAGTAGAGGGAGCGGCAAGGGATCTTGGGGAGATCAGCATGAGTGTATTCCTTCTCCTTCAGCTCTGGATTCTCATCGAAGGGATTGGGCAAGTGCAGCATTTCGTAGATAAGGATGCCAGTCTGAAATTCATCGCACTTTTTGTACTGCGTCGCAGTGATGATTTCTGGAGCCAGGCGGGACTGATCCCGTAGGACCTCAGGATCTACCATATGACTCTTCTGCTTGGCCTGTGAGAAATTGCTCACTATTAACCTGGCTGGGCAAGCAGTGTTGGGACTGGACTCCACAGACTCAGAGCTCAGAGGGCTGCCTCCTGGTCTAGAATGAACCAGCAGCAGGTTCTCCAGCCGCAGATCACAGTGTGTGATGTGATAGGGTTTCAGGTGCTCCAGGCCCAAACACAGCTGTAAAAGGAGAAGACAGACCTGCCTCTCATATAAATCTGGGCTTTTGGCATGGCGAGGAGCAGACTCTCGCACAAAATCCGCCACTGTTAAGTATGGCACCTCTCGTGTGATGACTACAACACGGCTACGTGGCTTGCTGATGGTCCCCTGGTTACTTGAGCTGTCCTTCTGTGAAGCCTCTGCATTGGAAGGAGTGCCTCCGTTCTTTTGCTCAGGTTCTTGCTCTTCTTCTTGCTCTTCTTCCACCTCTGGTGCATCGGTATTCTCCCATGGAAGGAGGCGAACTGGCACTTCAGCAAGGAAATGGCCACAGTCCTGCTGGATGTTAAAGTTGATAGCCAGACTCTGCCGGATAGACAGGCTGTGATAATACTGCTGGGACTCCTTAGCTTTGCTCTTACAAATCTGGGGGAAGAAAATAAACACAACAGATAAAGCATAATTATTCACCTGTAAATTCTATATCCTTTTTGTAATGTGTCTACAGTCTAGCACTATAATACAAGGGCTGAAACACTTTGTGCTGAACTGACCTTGGCACATGAGTGTGTTACATTGGATGGATCTGTAGCTGCAGATCAATATGTGCAAGCAGCTCATCCTGTGCATGTAATACTGCCTGGAAAATACAATTCAGGCATGTTGTGCTTCCAGTCAGAACAGCAGCTGATATACGGTAACTTTGCAGTGAAACCTACAATACAGTCAGTTGTTTATCCATATAATTTTATTTCCTGTTCTTCCCTCAGCTTTGTATGAAGCTTGAGCAACAACAACAAAATAATAGCAATAATATTTATAAATAAATATGCATAGAATATCTGAACATCAGACGATTGCATGACTCAGAGTGGCATAACAAGTTACCACCTATCAGCTGAGTTAAATAAGTGGATGCATGCTCCTTGCCCACTGTAATTGGAAACTGAAATCCTACACACTAACACATCATCTCTTCAGTCAGGTGTGTGGGGGGATGGAGAGATTTGCTCTGGCTCAGCAAACTCATTAGAAAATGGTACCTTAACTGCTTTCAATCATTTGTCAGCATCCTAAGTACACGCTTACATTTTGCTCTATTAAGCTATATCTCATTGCTGCCCAGAAAGATCTTGATATGCACACGATCACCATAATTATCCTTATTAATTGTGTGCGCTGTCATAACAACTGGGAGCTCCAATCTCCTTATGACAGCCGCTGGACCACCTCTGTTAGGGGCTCTGTTCTAAGGCATTTACTCACCAAAACTGCAGTCCCACAGAGACTCATTTGTGTTGACTGCTGCATGTTAACCACACTTCTGCTAACTTCACTGAGACTGTTCAGAGCCTGTAAGTGCATGTTTTAACCTTTACAAGGTTAGAGCTGTATGTTGCCAGCTGGATCATCCCTACGAAATGCCTTCCCAGCCTACTTACAGCACCCTGGAAGGGAGGTGTCCTCTATCTCCCCTCATTTTTTTTCCCCTGCTTTTCAATTCTATTTTACTTTCAATCAATCTGACTGTCCTATCCTAACTGATACTAAAAATGATTGATTTCCATCGTTTAACATTGCACTTTTACACTCAGGAAAATGTAACTATTCTGCATTTGGAAAACAGCCAGCCCTCATTACTCTTAGCGTTATTCCTAACCCCGTGCTTCCTGTTGCTCTTTTCTGGGTTCTCTTCCATTTAAGACCTCTCCAGCACCAAGGAGAACAGAACCTTACATATAATAATCACTGTTATCCCTCCCAGGGTGAAAAAGTTACTGATTCTACTGTTACTGTTGTGCAAAAAAACCTTCACATCACTGTCAATTACACGGCCAGAATCCACAGCACAGCCAAATGTCCCCCAGCGCCAGCTCTCAAATAAGAGATTTTGTTTCAGACTCCATCAAAAATGGAGATGCTAATTCCATTCCAACTGCAGCGACTTTTAGAGGTTATCTTTGTATCAATGGAACAGTAATTAGAAGACCAAATGGTATTTTGATTAAAATCAATACTGAAGTGACTGCCTTCATGAAAACAGTTTTTCCATCCTTATTCTGGTTTTAAAGAAGATAATAAAAACGAACTGTAATCCCACAAATGCCCAGCAATGACAGCTTTTGGGCACTTCTCTCATTTCCCTTGTTCAATACATGCAAGTATATGGGCACATGAACAAGCATACCATATCTACTGAAACAAGAAAGCTGAAATCTGATTAGAGATGTATTTCCTGCCTCTTGCTTTTTGTTTACAAACAACACGATGTGAGAAGTGGAAAAGGCAGCTGCTTTATTTAAGGCTGATTAAATTGGTGACTCCACAAACACTGAAATTTGTACACTAAATGTTCCGTAATTGACAAACAGGAATGGAAAGCTAAACTGTCTGGAAACGGCAGCTACAGACTGCAGTATGAATCAGACACCTGTCTGAATTCATAAAACAGTGAATAAAAGAAAGACCAGCAGTAATGCGATGTGCTTTTAAGTGTCTGATTACTCTTCATTCTCCTGCTGAAATACAGATGCATGAGTCCAGGTAAGTACTGGGCTTTCAGACTGCAGAATTCAGGTTCTCGCTGTATTAATACCTTACTAGAATGGGGAAAATGTGCTGCAAGCAGTGGAGACACACAGTATTTTCCTACTGATCGGTTCTAAGTCAGCTGATAGAATGCAACTTCATTTACTAACTTTCACTAGATCAAATGGAATCAGAAAAAATAAGGACTAAGAAACTTTTTGTGCTATTTTATTATTTTCTATGTTGCACTTTATACTCTGAACTTTATCTTCCAACTTTGGAACAGAGCAGTGAATGCTGGCCTTTAATACCATTAATGTATAACAACACAAGCCATTTGTATTGGAACAACCCCACCATCATCTAAACTATAATCTGAATGACTGAGATTTAAAATTTGCAAAGTAAATTAAGCGAAGTAAGTTAGGCAAGCAAAGTCTATATTTACCTTTGAAAACATTTAGGGGCCAGGTTGTGAAACGTGATGGACTCATTAACAAGTATTTTAGACTGTGATGAATTGCAAAAGAAGTTGATATAGAGCTTTTCTGTTGGGGATGGTTAATGCTATGAGTTAAAACTGTGAGTTAATATCCAACCCAGTTTTCTTTGTGTGATTTGTCTGTTCCAGTCACCTATTGTTAAAAAAACGTATGCAGAAATCCTGTTGCTTTTTCTAAGCTATGAAGAAAGAGGCTGACCTGAGTTTGGCAAGCCTTCTTTCTAATGCTGATAATGGGCTGGTTGTTCAAAAGGTGAAGCAATGTTAGTAAAAAGCCCTTCCTTATGATGCAAGAAAGCAGTGAGATGAAAGAAGAGAGATATGAGTATGAAGGAATGGGAATTTTCCACCTCCCTTTTCGCAGGTACCACAGAATCATAGAATGGCTTGGGTTGGAAGGGACCTCAAGGATCTTCAAGTTCTGATCCCCCCTGCTGCAGCCTGGGCTACCAACAGCTAGATTAAGTATTAGATAGATCAGGTTGCTCAGAGGGCCCCATCCAACCTGGCCTTGAACACTCCAGGGATGGGTCATGCACAGCCCCTCTGGGCAGCCTGTTCCAGCACCTCACCACTCTCTCAGTGAAAAACTTACCCTGACATCCAATCTAAATCTTCCCAACTGGACATAGAGCCATTGACCACAACCCTCTGGCTGCGACCTTCCAACCAATTTCTTATCCACCAAATAATCTTCCCTTCAAATCCACCTCTCTCCAATTCAGAGATAAGGATGTGGTGGGAAACCATGACAAAGGCCTTGCAGAAATCCACACAGCTGACATCAGTTGCTTTCCCTTCATCCACTGATGGCGTCACTCCTTCACAGAAGGCCACCAGATTGGTCAGGCATGATCTGCCCTTGGTAAAGCCGTGCTGGCTGTTTCAGATCACCTGCTCATCCCTCACGTGCCTCGATATGTCTTCCAGGTGAAACTGTTCCACGATCTTCCCAAGTACGGATGTGAGGCTCACCAGTCTGCAGTTCCCCAGCTCCTCATCCCTCCCTTTCTTATCAATGGCAGTGATGTTTCCCCTTTTTCAGTCATGGGGGATTTCACCTGACAGCCTCAGCTTTTCAAACATGATGGAAAGCAGCTCAGCAACCACATCAGCCAGCTCCCTTAGGACCCAGGGACGCATGTGGTCTGGCCCCACAGACTTGTATGCATTCAGTCTCGTGAGGTGATCTCGGACTTGGTATGTGTTGGTCTTCTCTTCAGTACATCCACAGGAGCCAAACTTTGGTCATGTTTATTTGGACAGGACAAAGTTCTCTACATCCTGCCAGCTCAATATTCTTCTTCTTGTTTTTTTTTTCTTTTTTTTTTTCTTTCTCCTTCACAAAGAAGCAAGATTTTAGTGTTTCAGAGTTTTTAAAACCTGTTCTGCATTAACTTTTATTTTTCCATTATGGATCCTGTAGCCTACTGCGCCATAGGCTGGCTCCCATTTCACCAGCAGGGAATCTCATTTCCACTCTGTCCTATGCATTTTACAGGGCATCAGTGAATTTAAAGTAAGATGAATATTATGGGAAATGAATTTACAAGTGCTGAAAATGAGAAACACAGAAGATCACAAAGGCTGCACCATCTGTGCTGCTCTGTTGTATTACACACAGGGACAACTGCAAATGAAATTCTGTGCAGAATGAAAGCTTGCTAATCCCAAATTGATAGCTTGTTCTTGGCACAGTGTTTTCTTTCCGAGGAGGCCAGTTTGATCTCTGATTGACCTCATTTTCTCGATCTGGCCTCAAAACAGAGCTTTGACTTTTTAATGATGTGCCAGAACGCAGAATTCTGCACTATTAGAA
Source organism: Tragopan temminckii (assembly GCA_028571105.1). Lineage (NCBI taxonomy): Eukaryota > Metazoa > Chordata > Aves > Galliformes > Phasianidae > Tragopan > Tragopan temminckii. The sequence continues at coordinate 4,838 of JAOWBP010028245.1, read as the reverse complement.
CTGATCTGGGAAGGGGCTGAAGTTTAATGTGGGTGGCTTTATTTTGATCTGCAGCATGACGTTCTGGGGTGACATTTGAGAAAAGTTCTGCAGGCTCCACTAGGAAACCGCCTCGACAAAAAAACCCACCAAATCTCAGCACACCAAGTGACAAACTAAATATAACTGGAATATAATTGCCAGCTGCAACTAGGAAACTGTCAGCCAATACTATTTATTTCTGCACTTCTCTACTTTATACATGGAACGGGAACCTTAGTAGAAATGTTTCACTGCACGAAGAAATTTCTGCCACCCTGAAGCAATCAGAACAATATATTTTTAATTGCTCGTTTGGAGTTGTTTGTACCTTTGCAAGTCCTGTTATCCTACCTGACCCACACTGCAGCACATGCCTATGGCCAGACCATGTGTGCTGAACGCCATAACCTCAGCTCTTTGATTTCCTTACATTTGCATGGACTCTGAACCATGATTACTATGTGTGCCTATCATATTGCACTACCATTTCCTTGAGAGTTTGAGACCGAAAGTAGAAGTTGTTTCCTTCCACTTCACTGACACAGTAATTAATGTTGTCTAACCATTATTCATTCTGCGTGATTGCATTATTATTGTTTTTTTAAGATCCCTGGGATATTGCTGCCATATTAAGTCTGTTTAGGGATTGTAAGAACTGGACTTGTCCAGCGCACTCTGTAGAGGAAACTGGTTCTCAATCCTGCCTTTATTTCTGTTTTGGGGCAAGAGGGTTAAAATGACAGAAACACGCATTTATTTGAGGCAGATGATGACATCATTTGGCTCATACAAAAAATACCCATGATAGTAAATCTGGTACATCAGTTGAAACTAAATTCGAACAATCCCTGTGATATAAGAGCAACCTGTTAGGAGATTTTATAAAAAAATCTTTCGTAAATCAAAGCTGAACTCAGCAACAAATGTTAAAACAATGCTGAAATGTACTGAAACTCATCACAGGGGGAGAGATCCACTAACTGTAGTTTAAAGTTGGCAATGCAATTCGATGTGTTAGCATAGAGAATGCAATAATAAAAACAACTACCAAAGAAGTGTAGAACTAAAGAGAGCCCACTCTGAAAGAGAAAATGAAAATACAACAGTAATCCCGTATGTGGGCCTTGCTTGGCTTATGAAGAAATCAGAGGGTGTCCGCAGTGAGACTATCTTCCAGTATCACATCAACTGCAGGGGAGGGCATCTCCCAGAACAACTTGTCGTCTTCACATGACAGCACAACAGCTCATTGTGACCTCCAGCTCAATGATACCGTTATGGATACGTCACTCTGCCTGAGCCTGTCACATCTATTATGCTGTGATACATTTTTGTAGTCCGAGAACTATTTTTCATAACAACGTGTGGAAAAAATATAGCACATATTTGAGCGTAGGACATTGCCATGCTCTGGTCTTACTGGCTTTGTACAAGGTGTCTATTCTCTGCCTAAACGCCTTAAGTAAAAGCACGGGTCCTGCCTGTCAAGCAGTACTTTCAAGGCACATACACATTGTGTGAAGGGGAATCAGTGGGTCCCAGAAGCAATGTTGTTTGTATCACTGTATTGAAAGCAAACCGACAAGAACCTGAGTAACACCAAACTCGATTCTGCAACCAGACCAGATTGGCAGATAAATTCATGATCTTTTCTCAGTTGCTTTGTACCACTGGGCATGGCATCCACACAGCATCCGTATCTAACTTCAAATCTTTCCCAGAAGAGAGCCTTGGTTACTAAAGAAATGCAAATGACTGTGCCCACAAATTTGCCTTGAAAAAATGCCCTTTCAGATGAAGGTGTCAATTGCAACAACCCTGCCTTTCTGTTATTCACTTACCTTTCCTGTAAGCAGTCATGCAGAAGTGAAAGCAACATTTTGTTCCTTTAAAACAGCACCTTTCCGAGAATGTCAACATGCTCTATGAGGAATAATGACTTATGTCTCACACCTGTGCTGGCTAATAACCGCTTTATCTCAGTTTCAACGAAGAGGAGGCAGTAGTTCAATGATTTGCTCAAGGACATACAGGAAGTCTGACAGACCCATGACTCTCAGCTGTCCTTCTCACTGTCCTCCTACCCGATAAACACTGAGAACTGGAGAGAGGCAGAGCTCAGAAAAAATAACCTATATAAAACCTATGAAGTATCAACACCTAGCGAGATAGCTGCCAACTATTCATTAATACAGAGCAGTAAGTCCAGTAAATCTCACTTCTTTTATGGACCTGCTGAACAAACACCTAATCACAAATCAATTGTTTCTTTAGCAAAAGGCAACAAAGTCAAAACGGACAAGTTCAGCTTTTTTTTCATTTTCATGCTATAATTCATAAGGCAGCACTGATGGCCAGACAGATTTTGAAAGGCTGGTCATGATTGCTGGTGACAATTTAGGAATCAGTATGGCAACAGAAAGACATACAGCTCTGGAGTTTATATTTAAAACTACACGGCTCTAAAAGTGGAAAAATTTTAAGTCTTCCATAATTAAGAGTGCTGATTTACTATCATCTGATTTAGTATTTGAACACAGGTTAACCTGCGTGCAGGTGAATTTTTAGTACTACAAGTTCCCAGAAAAGTGTTGACCAGTCTTAAAATAATACAGCTTTCTCTTCAATATTTCACTGAACAATGATCATGGTAAAGACTGAGTTGCACTGATCCTCTTTTAATAATTTTGGAGTTGCAATAAAAAGAGATGAAACTTCAACAGCAGGTACCAATGGCAGACACAGCTCCTGACAGAAGGAAAAGCCTTTGTCTTGGGATTCTTATTTTTCATGCAACATTACCAGTAATACTGTAGGACCAACCATACCTGGGGGCATTGCAATTATGGTTATTGTTGTTACAATTTGTCGCTGATGTCTAGGATCACCACTATTCAAAACCCCTCTTACCTTGACTGCATAATTGTTGAGAGGATCTTTTGCATAAGAAGCCGGGTAGTAGACTGCATCACCTGCCTCACAACATGGCTTGTCGCTGGTGAGCCTGAAATCCGACCAGCTGTCTACTCCAAATCGCAGCTGGTCTTTTTGTCCAGCCATGAACAAGTCTTCACATTTAAGTGCCAGCTTCTTCAGTGAATCGGTGTGAAGGTTTCGGATTTTACCTACCACTTCTTCTCGATTTTCAATTCCTCGATAAAGTGCTTGCCTCTGTGGCTTCTGGACACCTCTGCTCTGCTTAGACTGTGAGATACGTCTCCCCGTCAGAGACTCCATGCTATTGGAACAGCGGTCCTTAATACTGATAGTGGTTAGGCTGGAAACACTGTTAGTTGCTGAGGTGGTTGTCCTTAACTTTTCCGTAGGCCTGTCCAAGGAATCTCCCGACTCGTTATCCAGCGCCTTGAGCTCCAGGCTGACCGAGGAGCAGGCGCTGCTCGCTTCCCAGTTGGTGTCAATGTCATAGGTGGGATTGGCCACAATGCACAGATTGTTCTCGAGAGCTTGCTTCTGGAGATCTCTGGGACTGGGCTCTGTGTTAGCTCTCAAAATTGTCTTTTTCGGCAGTGGAGGTGGTGTTGGCTGTAAGTTGTTCATTGTCTCCTGCTCTACTATTCCTCCAAAGGCAATGGCATCGTCCAAAGCTCCCTTCGGCTGCCTCGGCTGTTTCGGAGGTATCATGGCTGCTCTGGACTGTCCTGTGAGGTAAGAAAATAACAGTAACTCAAGATTAAAGTACTTTGCATCTGCTGCTCGTATTTGCTCTTTGCAAACAAGTTTAAGAAGGGAAAAGAAAGAAGCTGACTAGAACCCCCTCCTCCCATTTGGAGAATAGCTGAATACATACCTGAAATGATGAACTAATGAGAAAGCAAAATGACTAAGTCAGCACCGTGCATCTATTATCACATACAGCCAGTCTTTACTTGACCTTGGCATGTGTATTAAAATCAGTTCCACTGCTGACAGTGCTTGCATTTTATATCACATAGCACTAATTACAAAATGTGCAAGCAAAACCCAAAAATGAGTTTTGGCACTCTGGCCAATTTCAGTTTCAGTAATTAAGCTCAGCCTCCCTTAGTTCCGTCTGCAGCCAAACATCTGTAATGGGATCCTTTACTTCCTATTCTGATGGACTGAAACGATGGGTGGATGCTGTTAAGTGGCTTTGTGTACTATTTCTGTGAAGGTACATTTCTCTAGAAAGTGAAGTGATCTTTTTTATATATCCTCGTAACAGTTTCTAAGGAACTCGATCGCTTTGATTTGGAATGTGCTAAAGGGGCTGAAAGCATTGTTTCACAAGGAAGAACAGAACAATTCCCAGACAAACACTGTAATTTAACAGCTTCAGCAGATGTGTCAGAAAGGTAAGATTGCTCTAGCAGATGCATTAGTTGAAAACAAGGAAGTTGCACCTACTTTCACAGAGGTTGACAAGCATGTTGCTACTGGTTTCAGAGAGAGCAGGATCATAGTTTGATATTAGAAAAACATAAATATCTTTTACCCACCAATTTAGAACAGCCACCCATCCCCTCCCATAATGTTCTCAAATACAGCTCCTTTCCTGACTGGCCACAGGCGCCCTTGCTGGCAATGCTGAGTCCATAGACACCCTGACAGAGATTCAGCCAAGAGATTCCACACAGTAGGTTTCATGTACAAATGCACAGGATTTCCTCAGAGAGAGCAGTTAGCTTTGAAGGTGTGTGCTTCTAGAAAAGATAAACTGCTGCTGATGTGTTTTGGATGGATTTTGGAGTGGATAATTATGTTTGATAACTGCCAGCATTCTTGGAGATACAGAATAACTGACAGCAACATAAGAGAAGTAAAAAGAAAACCAACCA
>JAOWBP010028192.1:0-22343 GCA_028571105.1 Tragopan temminckii | reverse complement strand
TTCCACATACAATCAGGAAAGGGAAGTGGAAAAAAAAAAAAAAAAAAAAGAAAAGGGAAAAAAAGAAAATCAGCCAGCCCTGCGTGTGCCTCGTGTGAGCTGCTCGCTTTTCCTTCTGAGTCACAGGTCTCGAGTTGCTGCTGCCCGTAAAGAGAGCGCTTCTTGTCCGTGTGCGCCTTGGCTGGAAGTGAATGGGAACGGACGCCAATAGGTGGCGCTTAAGGATGCGCGGAGGTGCGGGGGGAGGCGGTGCTCGCTGTGAGCCCCGCAGGCACGGCCCGCTCCGCTCCCGCACCCTGCCCGCCGGCAGACGCCTCTTGTTCCCCAATTGGTCTCATTTTGATTTTAAACAAGACAAAATCTTTGGAGATGAGATAAGCGAGGCTGGTAAAGCCAGGTCGCCAAAGAGCTGGCCTGGGTATATTGTGGGTAAATCACTGTGCTACCTGCTGTGACAGGAGTAATTTATCTCGGGCTGAAAAAAGCTACTGCTTCCCATCCTGAGCAGTAAGGGTCATTCATCACTTTTTTGTTATTTTTATAACAGAAAAGAGCGTGCTGGTTCCCTCCCTCCATCCCCTCCAGCCAGTCCCCAGGGACAAATTAGCTGGTTTGAAAATGGATGAGCTCGGGGACTGTTTTCATTTGTATTTTTAATGGTGTCACAGAAACCCCCTCCGTTTTTCAGCACGCCCTCCGGTACTGGTGTGTATGTGGAGGAAGGCCTCCGAGCTCCCGCTGCTGCTCACCTGGCAGCTGGCTGTGCTGAGAGCCCTCGGTGCCTCTGAACCCACTGCAATACAGTAGGAACCTGGGGCAGCTGCAAAGTGCGCAGACTGGGGTGAGAAAGCCTCGGAGATTCTCAGGACTGCAACCCTTGCTGTCAGGAATGAGGGCTGTCTCTGCTCCTGGGGGAGGAATTGGATCCTGCCCTGAATTCAGAGCCGTCCATCTGTGTGTCGTAGGAACACACAGCCCTGTTTCATCATGATGCTGAGCTCTGCACAGCCACACACGTTGTGTGTTTGTACATACACAGACATCAGTGTGTTTCATCTGTTACTTAAGCCAAATGTGTACATATATATGCATGTGTTCAGTGGATTGTTTTCATGATATAGACCTACTGAACACTTGTATGTTTATATCGTTGTGCATCCCTGCCCAGATCTGCCACAGGAACACAACTTCCACTTGTGCCATGTGTTGGAGCTTTAGCATTTTGTTCTTCTCTCGTCTCTGAATTTCGATGGTTTGGGCACTGAAGAGCTGCATCCAGACAGCAAGAAAGAAGATTGGATAGCAGAGTCCTTCAGGATAATACAGATGCTACATGATCCCTTCATCACCGAAGGGACATTGCTTCAATTACTCTGCCAATCACCTGTCTCTCAGCCTGCCAGTCAATTATCCTACAGCCAAGGGATTCGCTTCACAGGGTAGCCAGAAGTGGCAGATATCTGTATTTTGAAGAGCCAGTTTTGCATAATTCTGTACACCAGGGAACAGAGCTGCAAGGTTGGGTCCAAAGTGCCACTTCTGTGGAAAATTTCAAGCCAGCAGGTGAGGTCTGTCCGGTGTTTTAAGTTACTGGGACATTGGGGAAGATTTCATTTGGAATGGTAGAAATTGCTTTTGCGTCTCATGCTTCACTCTAGTGAGTTTGCTCAGAGAAAGGGCAGTGAGAAGGGGATGGTGACTGCTCCTGCTGTTTGCTTCCCTCTGCCCTCCCCCACCTCTGCAGGAGCTGCAGTGCGCCCTGCAAAAGGGATGGGGCAGCCGCTGGGCAAGGTAGATTTGGATTCCCTTTTATTTCTCCTTTTGTGCTGTGCAAAGCAAAGCGTATCACACCTTCCTCTGCCCTGTGATAGCAATGATTACTTATTGTAATGACTTGAGGACAAAGACCATGTACAGGACTGAAAAGCTCAAAGGGTTCTCCTGGGGATGCAAACTGGCACTGCTCCTTAGGCTCAGGGAGCAGCACTGCGCTGTGCTTGCTGTGGGTATGGTTCAGGGCTTCTCCCACAGCCTCAGTAAGAGCCATTTGTCTCCCAAAATACTCATTGGTTTCAATGAAGATTTGTGGGTTCTCTTTGTTATTAGTATCATTAATTCTCATTTAGACAGAATTTATGATCCTGTCCAGTGAAGTTTATACAAAGTGGTATACTGCAAATGCACTTATCCCTATGGGGACAGGCAGCCCAGTAGTTTGAACGTGAAGAAATACCAAGTGGACAGGAGGGTGCTTGGACTGAGCAGCTCTCAGGATCTAAGGAAGCCTCCTCCTTTGAGCCCAGTGGGGTGAGGGGCTGCGGGCAGCTCAGACATCATCCTTCCATGCCAACAAGCTACACCTCCACCTTCTTGCAGGGCTGAGGGATGCAAGAGGCTGTGTGTAGCTCTTGCCTTGGCTTGGACCATAGCTCTATGGGATGACTCACAACCCAGCACTGCTTGTAATTCCGTGGATCTAGCTCTGTTACTGGAACCTTACTGCCAGATTGGTTTTTTTTATATTCATTCTTCCACTTAGACTCTTTGTTATCGCTGCCACTTGTGGGGACCAACAGCTGCTAACAGACACCAAGGGATTCCTGACAGCTTTGTAGACTGTCTTTGAGTGCCTCGGGCAAAACCTGAAATGTATACAATGTGGAAATAACCCATACTGTTCACCCACTGCATTGTGCCCTTCTTCCTCCCTGGGGTGTGGGGATGGATGCATGGAGGGGTGGTCCTGTACTGAAACATACAGAGATCAGTGTGAGGGGCTATGTTTTTATTCTTAATTGCTAGGGAATCCTCTAGACCTTGATTCAGGAGAGCGACCTGGTGCAAAAAGCGTGGTTCCATTTGCTCATGTACTCATGTTCTTAGCTTGGCCTCATGAGGAAGCAAAGCTCGTGTGATTCTGTGCTATATATGCATCCCTTGCACTTATGAGCCATTGTGTATGATGAAGACCAGGTCCCCAAAGCCCAAGGCCATACATCAGCATCACGCCGTCAGGCAGCTCGCTCAGAGGAAGCAGATGCTAAATGCTGGCATTTCCTTGGGACACAACTTCATGCTCAGCTGCGTTCGGCCCTACGTCCCCATTTCAGGAAGGGAATTCCCTCCTTCACCCTCAGCCTGCAGCAGGAATGCCCAGCCCCAGTGGAGCAGTGCTCACCTGGAGCTCACTGCAATGCTTGAGGAAGGTCTGTGGCTCTGAGATTAAGAGGTGCTGCTCAGGTTTGTCTTTGCTAATCCAGCTTTATTCAAATTGGCTGCTCCGTCTTTCATGTTAAACAAACAGACAAATAGAAAGCCTTAGGAAGCAAGATCCTGATTTGTTGATTAGCCCCAGCCCTGCTGGATTCTCATCCTGAAATCCATCTCAGTGCATCTGATTGGTTCCCCCTGAGAAGTGCGTTATTTTGAGACTTGAAGGGCTGATTTAAAAAACATCTGCATTAAAGAATGGATCAGAATGACCTGGGAAAAACAAGCCCAGGTCAACTGCCTCAGAGGCATGGATTTGCTCTGTCGAGTGCTAAGAAGTTGTAAAAGAGGTTGTCTGATAAAGGAAGGGGGAAAAACAGCATATATGCTAGAATATATTGAATATCTATATATTTTGTTTTTATTAGCAGTTAAAATACTGATGCATTCCTGACACTTGTTAGGAATTCTGTCCATCCAGCGTTGGATGGAGAGCCAGTCCTCAATTTTCACTTAATTCCTGGAATCTTGAGCTAGCTGAGAACTTTTTAGTGAGTGCTGGTCTAACAACAATAGCACTGCTTCCACAGTGTTATTCATCTAGGATCTGAGTGCTTGGCAAACAAGAAATAATTAAGCTTACCATCAACCCTCTAGGGTAGGTATTAGGATACTTACTTAACAGATGTGTAAACAGAGGCAGAGAGCTCATGTTTTCATGTTCAAAGCACTTCGTGAATGCTACCTAATTAATCCTCACAATGGCCTTGAGATATTTATTAGTCCCCTTCAAGGGCAGAGCAAAGTCACCAGTAGAACCAAGGACTCCTACGTGCCTCTTGAGCAGCACGCTGCTCCCTGGGCTCCCATTGGGGACAGACAGCTCAGGACAGGGTTGGATTTTTGTTCAACTTGCTCAGTTCCATTTTTGGACATCTGCTAACAGCCTTCTCTGGTTTTTCTTAAAACTCTGAACCCTGAGTGACAGCAGGAACCCAGGCAGGAGCAGGCAGGCGATGCTGGGATTAGCAGCACCAGGAAGACTTGTTGCATTGGTGCTGGGCTGGCAGCCTGGTTTCCTCTGCTCATGACTCTTCTGTAAGTGGCCCCTTCTCTAGACGTTGCTGTGAGCCCTATGGGATTTACTGCGTGCAGGCTGATGGCAGATGCATCATTCTGCTTTGCAAGTGTTGCTTTAGCAGTGCCCTCTCTGTCAGAACATAATTAGATTGCAGCCTTGCCAGTGGCCTGCTGGACTGTGCTGCTGGCCTGAGGGGCTGATAGGAATCACGGAGACAGCTCGGGAGATTAATTAGGTTGATGTATTGCACCTATGTAGGAGATGTAAACACGAGCCCTTCACAGCCAGTTTCTGGATCATGGCAGCTCTGGGATGTTTTTATGCTAGTGTGCTATCTTAATAAATGCTGCAAATTGGGTGCCAGTGGTCAAGGGTGCTTTCTGTTCTGCACTGTGATCTGGGAAAAGCATTCCAGCCTCTTTGATCTAAATGGGATCATGCTGATTCTTGGGACTTAGATTTCACTGCTATCCTGCTGCTATTTATTGCATCTGGGGATATTAGCATTACTAATTCCATGAGTGCTATGGGGAAAAGAAGATCACTGATGTTTGCAAAGTTCACGGACAAACAAAGTATTTTTCTGCCCATCAGTTCTTGCAAGCCCTGGAAGTGACACCGCAGGCAGCAGTGAATGCTCATCCTGACTGCTCCATACCCAGCCATTAGGCACTATTAGCCTGGGACTGGGGGCTCCTCATTCTACAACTCATTAACAAGGCTATTTGGGGGCAACTTGAATCATTTGCCCAAACTCCAGTTGCTGAGAAGTACGTTTCATGATGTCACCTGCAATTCAGCAGCGCCTTCCAGCCCTTTGCAAACACTGCGGAGCAGCTGTGTGTAACTGTACTCAGAGCAAAGGGCCACAGAGATGTGCCACAGGTGTGCAGGATTGCACAGGAGGTGCTGTCAGGAGGCACTGCCTGAGCTGACAGAGCAGCATCTCCAACTGAAACCAGCGGAGCTGTGCAGCCTTACCTGAGTGGGTGCTCCGATCCCATTCGTTTTTAAAACTCAGATCCTAAAGAACACTGGAACATTTTATTAGCCTTTAACAAGGCGAACTTACAGTGGGTTTGTTCAGCATTAATTATATTTTCTACAGCGTTCTACCTACACCGTCAATTATTAATTAATCTCCCTATTTTTAGCTGTTACCTGTCCCTAATCACCTGGCTGCTATAGCTCTCTGGATCTGTGCCAGCGTGTGTTGCCAAAACGCCCCAGACCAGTTGAAGATATTAGTAGGAATGTAATTACCTCTTTATTGCTTGTGTAATTTTGAATCCCCTACATGTACTACGTTAGATAGATTTCTTGGAGGAGGGAAGGTAAATATTTTCCCCTGTCCTAATGCTCTTTGCATGCTGACAGCCGTCCCTCCACCTGGGACAGGAGAGCAGCCCTCACTCATCGCTGCTGTGGACCCTCCGTGTTGTCACGGGGTGATGTGACACGAGGCCATTCTTGGCCCTTGCCATTTGTCTCTTTCAGCCTTTGCCTCACTGATCAATCAGTGATGCAGAGACACAGTGGTTTTCTCAGCACATTACTGCTTGTGAGAGCCCTGCTTTAGCTGCTGTTCTGTCCCATCGTGTGGCAATGGCAAAGTGAGAGAAGGAGGGGCACAGAAACTCCATGGAAGCAGCGTGGGCCATCCATAAGGGATTCATGTCTCTCATGCTTTCTCGCTGAGTTCTTTTTGCCTCTTTCATCGCAGTCACTGCATGGAGATGTGGCCACGTGCCTCTCGGAGCTGCCTGGAGAAAGAAATAGAATTACTCTGTTTCTGCATGTCAGATCTTCTCTCCCAGCTGTGCTTCTTGCAGCTTCATCTGTGTGTTCAGGCGTGTCTGGGGCTGCAGGTCTCCAAGCACAAGACGAAACCTTGCCAGCCTGCAGAAACTGTCTCTCTTCTTTCCTATGGTTGTTCTCCTACTACCAGTCTACTACACATCCGCACAGCTGGCTGCAGTGGTCATTGCTAGGAAGGAGATGGTTACAGAGGGAATGGAGGCCGAAGTTCTTCCCTTCTGCAGTCGAACACAGCTGTGTTTGCAGATGGTGGCTGCATGCTGCCCTGCAGCAGCGTATGGGATCACTGAGCCACACTGCAGCCTGTCCAGCTTTGCAAAGGTCAGTGGCTGTTGTGCTGCATCATCTCCTTGCTTTGTTCCTGCCTGGGAAGCGAAGAGCTGTGGCTGGATCTCAGCTGCTTTTTATTTGTGTCAATGAGCGCAGAGGAGAACAGTGCACTTCTCAGGGTGTGGAAGCAAGGGGAGAATCCTTTTCCATGGAGTGGGAAAGTGGGGAGGATTGCTGAGCTAACTCAGAGCAGTGTTAGAAAGGCAGTTGTACAGTCATAACTCAAGCCTGTGTTTTAATCCTGGGGTACTCATGTTCCTCAGCTCAGCAAATATTTGAGGAGTTCTTCATGGACGCTCATACGTCATTCCTCCTGCCAAGGCATTTCTGTGAGCAGAATATCAGTCAAAAGGTTATGACTGCCCTGACACAAGTCCTTGAACAGCCTGTATGCAACCACTCTCATAAATTGGATGTTCCCAGTGCTTTGGGTGAGCAGTCAAGCAGCAGAAAGGAGGGAGAGCACAGCCATTAATTGAGCACAACAGGAAATACTTTGGAGCAGATTGCAAGAGGAACCACACAGCTGCACGAGACAACACTGCCCCAGGTTTGGGATCTGTTGTGCACAAGAGCAAACATCTGCTTCCTTCTTGCTGCACGCACCGAGGAGCTGGCAGCACAGGACAGAGCCTGTGCTCACAGCACCATGCAGTGCCTGGGCTGTCCGGGTGCAGTTGGCACTGACAGCAAGTGGGTGTGCAGATGGAATGTGGGCATCCAGACCGTTGCCTCCTGTGCCATTGGTTAGCAGTGCTCCTGCAGCTACGGACACCCTTCAGCCAGTAGTGGCTGATCAGTTTTGTAGATGAACCCACTGCAGTTAGCAGGAGACAGAAGCTGCTCTTTGGCAAACAGCTCTTATGGGAACAGTTTCTTCTGTAAACTTAACCCCCAGCATTGGAGAATGAGACAAAGATCAAGTTTAGAAGAGGTTGATTTGCAGACACTTAATAAATGCTTGAGTAAAAGAGCTTTTGCATATGTTGCTGAGGGCAAAACGAAACCGTTAAGCACAGATGTCAACAGGGAATTGCTGTAAGTGTATTGCTGAGCTTTTGCAATGTCCTTCTTGGCTCTTGTCACTTGGCGTCTTCTGATGTCACTGTGGTCTTAAAGGGACCTTAAGAGAATTCCAGCAACTTCAGTGCTAGATGGGGAGATCATCGCTTGAACTGCAGGAAATAGTGGCTGATTTTTAGCAGAAAAGCTTGTTTGTGGCCATTGCACAAATAGGACTTTGGAGCATGTTTGAAAGCATCAAACCGTGGTGGTTGGGAGGATGGTATCTCTGTGCCATTGTTTCAGGCTGATGATCTCCAGCTGAGAGGTTGGATGAGACTGCATCAACCATCACCATAAGATTGACCTCATCTCTTCCTAAGGCCTGAAAGTGTATTTTAAATGAAGCTGGACGAAGCCGTGCTGCTGGCTGTGACGTTCTTTGCAGTGCTGATGATGCTCCTTTCAGTGTTTTAAGTAAGACCTGAGATGATTTCATTTGTCTTGCATTTAGGTAAGGAGTTTGTGCAGTCATTCTGGCTCACCTCGTGGGTGGTAACTAGTTAAGCTGTAACAATTTATTCCTTAATGAACCCTAGTAAATTAGAGCTCAGGCAGGAATTTGTCCTGCACTATCTCTGGAAACGAGACGTGCTGAGGGGGTTTGGATGTGTCTGCATCGTGCTGCACTGTAGGTGACTGCAAGCATGACAGCTATGGGTAAGCAAAGGATTTTATAAGCAACTACTTTGCAAATTGAAATCCATCCAGAGCAAGTGGAAGGCGTCAAACAGGTGGAGGGAAAACCTGGGAACATCCAGGCTCAGCCATTGGCTGCAGTGAGCGTGGCTCATCAGTGCCAGCAGCCGGCAGGAGGACAGCTTTGGATGCTGGCAGGGAAGCTGGGGATGGAGATACAACATAAAATGCATATAAAAGGTAAAATATGGGGATTGGAGTCTCAGCTGGCATGAACTGACAGAGCATTTTTGACATCAGTAGAATTATACCTTCCTCTGGATGAGATCTGGCCTGCTATTTTTGCAGTGTTTTTGATTGCTAATTTGACTTTGGAGTTGAAGAGGTGCTGATGTGTTCATTTCATTACAGGAGCTGGATTCTAGGCTGCAAATAGAGCTTAGCAGAAACTTTTCCACAAAGTGATGCCGTTCTGTTTTCCCTCGGAATCTGCCAATTTGTCAAATTTGTTTGCAGAAACAGTGTGATTTGGGTTCTGGAGGAATCATGGCAGCCACTGAACGCAGCCTGCTTGGCAGTGCCAGCCCACCTCGATGTGCTGTGAGCTGCAGCACTCACCCAGCAGCTCGGCTTCCTGCAAGCTCGAGCACAAAGGAGTTTGGCTCCTGCTCTGCTGCCCCATCTGCTGCTCCTCGGGATGGGAGTGCTTGCACCACTGCACACAGAACTGGAAGCTGAAAATGCGATAGTCGTTCTCCATCCAGCTCTAATGTGAATTCCGCTGTGCGGAGTAGGGATCTTACTTTTGATTATTGTACAGCTCCAGCACAGCACTGCTCAGCCCAGCTTAAGTATTTATGTGCTACTGCACAAGATGTGTTAGGCAGTAATGTTGAATTAAATGGCCAGATCTGAGAAGCCTGTGAGAATCCCAGGATGCTCGGTGCTGCAATGACTTCCTCTGAGCTTACATCTCCTTCTACCACATATCAAAACATTTCTGCCAACATCCTTTCTTTTTTCCCTGTGACTGTGAAATACCTGGAGCTGGGGACTTTCCAGAGAAGGGACATTCCCACCCATCTTCAGTGCTTTGGAACACTGGGATCTCTGAAGCTTTAGCAGCCTCGCTGCTACCTTTGTATTTTCTCTCTCGTTGGGAGTTATAGTGGGAGGCCAGGAAGCACTCTGGTGTGTGTGAAATGGTACAGGAGGCTTGAAGAAGAAAGGAGGATACGGACAGGCTCTGATGTTCATTTCTTCTTCTCCAAGTTTGAAATTGACAAAGCGTGTCCACTCCTCCTCATACTAACCATTGTGTTCTCATTTCAGAGACATCCAAGGGAAACAAGTTAAAAGCAAATAGGGAGAAAATACCTCTTACTGAAGCAGGCAGTATGGATCTGTTATCCTCTCAAGACGTCCACACAAACTAATATGATTTGTGCAGATACATTCTGAGCCTCTGATGCTTCCACTGAGCTTAGCTGCAGGGTTTGATGGTAAATCCATGTGACAATGCATATGTTAAAAACTATGAAGAAGTTAGTAAAGATTTACTGCCAGCCAGCACGTGAAATGAAGAAGGAAGGGCATGGATGTGATTGTACCACGTGGCCTCGTGGAGTGACTGTGATTCATAAAACGTTTGTAGCTCTGTGCTGGAAAATGGCAGAGTTGGACCTCTCGGGTTTCCTCTTCCTTGTGGCCAAAGTGGTCTCTTAGTATTAAAAGTAACTTTGTTCATTGGGCCGTGAGGATCCACTCAAAACCTGTAAGAGAAGTGGAAAAATTCTGTTTGAGACTCCAGGTGTTAAGAGGACAAGCATCCTCAGCTCCTGGAGAGCAGAGCAGAAGGGCTGTGAGATGCAAATGTTCAGACCTGATTCATTTTCATTTCTTTACTCAAGGTAACTTCTAGTCTGACCTTGGCAGCTGTAAATCTCAGAGCTGATTCTGAAGAGATGGGAACAATGAGGATAATTGCTCTGTAACTCTGAGAGCCTTGGTGGGGATGGAGGTATCAGCACACGTGAGAGAGGAACAACTCTCTTTATTGCACTGGGAAGCAGAAGGTCTATTTGCTATTAAGCTGAGTGACAGCCCTGTTTGAATCCTGACATAGCTTTGCCAAATAGGTGATCCTGCAATTAACAACCATTTGGAAGTATTAACAAAGTGAGAAAATTCGGATGGTTCTGTTCTAGCAGAATTACCTTTACTTCTTACAGCTTGGGATTCAGATAGCCCTATTTTTTCCTCTTGCTGAGGCATAACCCAGCTCAGGCCCGTGGCTCACAGCACTCAGCACAACAGGCAGCAGTGGGGCACGTGGGACAGACCACCTCGTTGTCAAGAAACTGATTCTTTCCTCATTATATTACAATGCAAATGTGGCAATTTCCTCTCTGCTCCAGTTGTTACTCAATCTCCAATTAATTCAGAAATGGGCCAGCAGTAAATATGCAAGTGCTAGCACAGTCCAATATGAAGCCTGGTTTATTGTCAGGTCGCTATTTGAGACGCCTCTGATTAGGCACTGGCTTTCCCCTCAGCTGTTTAAATGTCACTGCTGGAATCACAGAGGTGAAAGGGATCCAATCTCCCCCAACCCTCAACCTCTGCATCACAGGAACTTTGAAATGTGCATTTCTCCCTATTGTTCTTCAGCCTATTGTGGAAGTGCTGCAGTGACTAATTCTTGCATAAATCATTGCCATGACAACACCTGTAATATCTGCTGCCAAACAGCACCGAGGCGCTGAGGTTCCTCAGCTCAGCCAGAAGGATGAAGGGAGGCAGATGTGGCTGAAGCAGCCCCACCAGAGCACTGCTTGTGAGGAAAGGAGCAGCAAGCTTCTCCAGGCTGCCTTCTGTGCCAGTGCCCTCTGCTTTCCTGCACCCTTGGGTGAGCAGGACTGTGTTGGAACAGCTGAGCTCTGTGCTCTGTGCCCACATCTTGGTGCCACATGGGCTAACTGACGATATATTGATTCTCATTGG
This sequence comes from Tragopan temminckii, assembly GCA_028571105.1. NCBI lineage: Eukaryota > Metazoa > Chordata > Aves > Galliformes > Phasianidae > Tragopan > Tragopan temminckii. The sequence continues at coordinate 11,200 of JAOWBP010028192.1, read as the reverse complement.
CTGGGAAGCAGGCAAAGTTGGGGGTTGCATTTAATTAGAGACCTTCCAACACGGGCTTGTAATTATTAGGACGGCTTAATCTTATTTTGGGTTTGCTGCACATCATCAGCAGGGCCATCATTGTGTGGTGGGGCAGCATCTCTTATGCCAACCTGAAGCCAGCTCCAGTTTCATGGCAAAACACATCAACCCACTTTTCTCCTGTTCTTGCTAGCTCTTCATTCATTCCAGAAAGAAGGTCTGTGGAGGAGAAATGTAGCAGAGAGGTTACTGATTGCTATCTACAGCCTTGTTGCAAAGGAAAATTTACCATCACGGTGCAACACAGGAACAACTTGCATTAAATGAGTGTTGTCAGGAGCTGTTGCAGGGAGGGCTGGATGAAAAACGAGGTGTGGCCTTTCACACCAATGTAGAATCCATTTGTCTGCCTAAGTCCATCCGCTGTTTTTCTTACAACTTATTCATCCCTGTTGTAGGTGAAATGTCCTGTGATGTGTGAAGATCTCAGTTACACCTCAGATCAAAGGCAAGGGAAGAGGGAATGCATAGAATAAGCGATCCCTGCCGTGACAGCACACCAGCTTTTCTTTGGAAGCTTCCTCCTATGGAGTGACCTTTCCTTTTTATCCACAGTCCTGGCTCCCGACCTGATTCTGTACTCCCCAGTACCTCCTGTGGGCTCTGACATCTAAGCGTGGCAAAGTGCTGCTGTTCCAGTTTCTCTGCCTACGTATAACAAACGGTGTGGGGAGCGGTGGGGAATGCTCCACGTTGTGTCTCAGTGCTTTGCTCCAGGGCCCCAACGTCCCAGGAGCTGCCAAGCACTGCTGCCCCGCTCCCAGCTCAGGGTGCTGATGTGCTCCCCTGTGGTGGCATTCGGAGGCGCTGGACACAAATGGAACTTTCCCTTCCGATTCCACATCTGGATTTTTGTTTTGATTCCTGTCCTAAGAAGGACTGAGGGGAAGGGAAAGGTTTTATACCATGCATCAGCTTAGCCACAGCCAGAAGTTCTCGGGGAAGGAGAACAAACGTGCCCTGCACGCTCAGCTGAGAGCTGCCCAGTGCCCAACAGGCAGTGACTGCAGTGCCTCCTTCTGCCCCTCCTCAGCTCCAGGAGAAGTGATTCCCAGCACAAAGCCTTTTTGGCCCAGCCAAGCAGACCTGGGCCGTTGCTGCCGTGAAATTTACTCACAGAGAAATGCAGTTTGTGAGGGGGACCGGAGGCAAAGCTGTTTGTGAATTTGGGTCAGATGCAGCAAACCATTTCTGCCAAAAAACACAAAGCAAAAAAAAAAAAAAAAAAAAAAGAAGCCAACACAACCCTCTGCCTTTATTGCTTTTCCAGATAATCAGAGTAATTCATTTTGTACTTCTCAGGCGAAGTAAGAATTAACATTTTCTTTTCACTTTGGAATATCCCCCACTGAAAAGTACAGCTGAGCAGTGACATTTGCCCATGCAAACTGTCTCATTATCAAAACCCACTGTGTTTCACAGGAAAATATCTGCACAACTGTGGGGCAGATGTGCACTCATTCACATTCCTCCCTTCTCAGAGCAGGCTGGCAGGTGTGAGGTGCTTTGTATGCACCGTTTGCTTGTTAATAAGAAAAAATGCCAGCAGATGGTGCTCAAGAATTCACACCCTTGCTGCAGGAGGTGTTGTTTGCCGGAGCTCAGGTGCACACCTGAGTGGGGATGGAGCTCAGGATGTTTCCTAACCCAGGGGCTGAGGGCAGAAGCTTTTCCTCCATGGGGCTTGGTGCTGGCACCGCCCAGGCCTGCTGTGCCCTGTGCTGCTCTGAGGGATCGCTCCAGGTTTGCACGAGCAGCTCCCAGCTCCCTTCTCCCTGTGCCGCAGCTTGGCGAGGCAGCCCAGCACCTGGTGGCATTTCCCATCCTGACAGCTCGTCTCCTTAAGATCTGTTGCCAGGCTGAGAAGTCTCTTTCTTTCTCTCATTTCCAGCACAAGGAGGGAGACGTGAGCCTCCTCCATCCGCTCCCTTAACGTGTGAATTAAGCTCAGTGGGGAAGGAAAGCCGTGCAAACATCTGTCCCGTTCCTTGTGCTGCAAGCTGCGCGTGGATGCTGCAGCACTTTGAGCCCATGTGGGACACACGGGGCTGAAATCACTGTGCCTGCACATAAAGCCTCTCACGTTGAGTTTAGGATGAAGCCACTGCTCATGTGCTTTATCTTTTTCCTATGCTCACTCGCTTCCCAAGCTGCCAAGGTTCCATTTCTGCAGGCTGAAGGAAATCCCCCAGCCCTGTGCTGGTGCTGTGACGTGGTGTGGGACGTTTGATGTGTGCTATCAGCTCGTGCTGCTGCGTGGGGTGAGCTGCTGTGTGCTGCTGGGCACGTGCAGGTGTAAATGCACCGCAGGGTCTGGGCACAAAGCTGTGCTCAGTGAGGGTGCGAGGGATTCAGAGGCTTTGCACGCACGTGTGAATGTGTGTGCAAAGGAAACGGTGGTGGAAATGGTCTCTGTGAGCTCTTCTCTTGTAGAGGAAGAGGGAAGACTCGTTCCTTCTGAGACAGCGCAGCAGAAGACGACTTGGGAGGGCTCTCAGAAAACTGTTTCTGGTGTTTTGTGCTTTGATTTGCTGCCTTTGTAGAGATCCAATCATTTAAGTGTGATAGTCTGCCAGGCAGCAACTCTTTTGCTTAGTCCTGCCATTTTGGTTTGTATATCTCTTAACTGTATTCTCTGAGGGGAAATATTAACTTGTCTAGACCAAAGTACAGTATGTTGGCTAGTCCATCACCTGGGAGGGTTTGTGCTTTCCATCGGCAGCGCTCAGAGATGGACAGAGTGTGTGTGGCTTTAGAGAGGCTGTTAAAATTCATCCTTTGGGTTTCCAGCTGTCAGTGCCTTTAGCAATGAGCCGAGGAGGCACAGATTTGGAAATGGCTGCTCCTACCAATTTCATCTCCTCCAGACAGTGATTGCCCACAGTGCGTGTCCCACGAGTGCACTGAATTACACATCCAGTTCCCTTTTCCCTCACTGGATGCTAAGCTCTATTGGAGGCTGAGCGAATTCTGCCCTGCTAGCACCTCTCTGCCTTGCATGCTTCTGCTTTTCCTCTTTATTTATGGAATTTGCGTCTCCCTCTTCAAACAAAGAGCATGCTGTGGTCTCCTGCCTCCTGCTAGAGCCTCCCAGCATGGATACGACTCTTTCCATCAGTGGAGAGCCAGGGTTCCTCAGCTCAGTAAAGAGCAGGGCTGAGCTCAGCTGGGCTGGGTGGGCTCCTGCCATACCCACTGAGGGCAGGGGGCACTCAGCCATGGAGCTCACAGCCCTCCAGTCTCTGCTGGTGCATTCTGCTGCAGCAAAGTCTCTTGTCATTACTTTTATGGGAAGCTTTCGGCGGCCTCATTTGCTATTCATATACATCTGTTCCAGCGGAATCTGCCATTAATCTCCTGGTAGGTTTAAGGTTTCCCTTTTATATTCACTGCCTGGCCAGTCATCAGATAACTAAATGAATACCAATACAAAACGAAATAGTGGGTTCCAGGGTCGCCTGATAATTGTTTACTCGATGAAATATAGATGATGCATTTTCCCTCAGTTAAAAGGATGGTCCAGCCACGCAGGCAGGTCACTGCAGCTGCAGTAAAGCCCAGAACGTGCAGGTGAGTACATCCCTTCCAGTCTGACCAGTGAAGGCAGGAGTACTTTCTGCCCAGTTTAAAACTGGGGGGTTGCCGACCTCCTGCCCCACCTGTGGGCAGAGATAACCGAGTCAGAAGCAGAGCTGAGGAAGGGCTGAAACGAGCAGCCTGGCACCAGGCAGGGCTGACAGGGAGAGCTGCCTCTCCTACTCAGTGCTGGTCCCACCACCAGCACTGAGCAAAGTCCCAGCCCTGCACAGCCCTCACACACGTCAAGAAAGACAAGGTGGGTGATGCTTCTGGAAAACAGACTGGCTCTAGTTTGCCCTGAGCAGCCCCAGCTTTTCCAGTTATTGTTTCATCTTGAAGTACTATACTCATCTTCTAGAAATGTGATGGCTATTAGCCAGGGCTGCAAGCAAAGCTGTAAATGTTCTGCTGGGACTGCAGCATATGGTTAGAAAGGGGCATTTTTAAGGCTCTTCCTGAAGTAAGATGGAAATTAAAACGATATTTTTGTCACAGGGCCAGACCCTGAGTAAGCGTAATTTGGCTCTGATGACTTCAGAGGAATTGTGCCAGTTTATACAGCTGAAGATCCATCGATGATATTACAAAAAAACAACATTTATTCTGTGTCCTTGTTATCGTCACAAATCCAGCTAGTAACAAAAACAAATCAGACCAGCACCGCAGTTACAAACCCAGCACACATGTAGACATTTAAAATGAACAAAAGTGATCCTTTTAGCCATTTTTTTTTTCTCCAGCCTTGAGGAGCTGCATTCTCACGTTCCCTTTTTAAACACAAGGCTGAGAAAGCCTTCCAACTGCTTATTGGCCACAACGCTCTTCTTTCTCATGTGCTTGCAGGTACGGTGAGCTCAGCTGGGCAGGCATCAGCCAAACGTGGACAGAAAAAGCCATACACCCACACAGAAACCTTCTGCCCCTATCTGTTCAGTTACATTTAATTTACAGCTCACCCCTAAACGGTGAATTTTAATACCATTTTCTTTCAAAAGTGTTACATATAAATTCACCATCCCCAGCGTAGAAGTGTCAGCTGGCACAGAAATCGTTATTGCTGGGCTGACAGCTGAAGACTGATACGTTTAAAGAGAAAATATATATTCACTCCAAAGTGGAAACTCATATTGTAAATTCAATTTGTCAATAAATATGGAAATGGTTTCCATTTCCCTCTCCTCCTACTCTACACTGCTGAGATTGGTCATTGTGGTACCGTGTCAGAAGTGCAGGAGGAATTACTGGGCCCCAGAGCCAAGAGAGATCTATTGTCACAGCCTCAGGTCAGTGAGTTAATTGTACATTCATCAGCGATAGCAACAATAGGAACAGAGTCTGGAAGAAGGTAATTAGATTTAAGAAGCTCAGAAAGGCTTTATGAACGACTTATCTTTCTAAAAATATGCAATGGGGTAAGTAAGCAACATGAGGAATATCAGGCTTTGGTCCACACGAGTGCTTACACCAATGGTGAGCTTCAGGTGAAATTGTCCTCTGGTGTCCAGGAAGAAAGTGCCCATTTTAGTCCAAATGGTCTCTGATCTCCACTCCCATGCTTCTGCCCCAAGGTGGAGAGATTGTACATTAATGCAAAGCTGCAATCTGAACTGGGTGTAATGCAGGAAGAATTGTCATGCTTTGGGATTTTCCTGCCTGCAGGTGGACACAGAGGTGCTCACCTAGCCTCTGGTGTAGCAGGAATGCTGAGGCACAGCTTGAAGCAGTGATGGAGCAGCTGGTGGGAAGGCAGGGCCAACCCAGGGGAGCTCAGCTGCATGCAGTGCAATGCCCACGAGGGACTGGGAGGGATGGAGTCAGGGTCCTCCCCTTCCCAGACTTCATTTAAGGGTTGGCGGTGGAGGTGAGGGGATCTTGTTGGACATCTCTGCATCTTGAGGCCTTCTGATGGTAAGCAGCTTCTTTCCTTTATTTCTGCACCCATGGCCAACAGCGTTTGAGCAAATCCTTGCTTGCTGCAGCCTGGGACCTTGCTGTTCTGCTGTCACTGCTATGATTTCTATTATGTTACACCTGGAGAAGTGGTTCCTTGCTGTGCCTAAACCAGCACAGCCCTGCTGGTCAACTCGGACCTACTCTGCCTTCTTTGAGCTTTTGGTTTGGGGGCCGAAATGTCTCTTGGATTAAAGATGTGAGTGCAAATATTGCTTGTATTGGAAGTTGAATTTAAAAGGGAAAGCAACAGAGGAGCGCAGGAAAAAGGCATGCTCCCAAGATATAAAGCTGAGTAATAAGATATGCCTTAGACCTGCAGGTCCTCCCAGGGGGACCAAACAAACTCAAAACTATCAAAGACGTAATGAAAGCCCATCACTTTGATAAATGGAAAAATCACTCCTGCATCAGGATAGAAATATCATTTCATTTTGTTACCCTGCCATCATTAGCCTGGAGAGCAGGGATGTGAGCCTGGGATCCTTTTTGCCCTGCCTGGGAACTCACTGCAATCCCATCTCTCCTGACAGGGGTGGTTTAAGTTTTTGCTTTTAGTGAAATTCAAAGGATTTTAATTTCTTGGTTCATTAAAGCCCCTATGTCTACCTGGCATAGTTGTCCTCCCACTTAATAAAAGCCTGCATTTATCGAGGTAAGTGGTGGAATGTTTTTTATGGGATTCCATCATGTTTGGGTGGTCCTTTTGTGATTGGAATGGCTCCAGGAGGCACCCTGGGCACCTCACAGCTCCCTGTATGTTCTGGGTTATGCTGCACAGGGCCGGAGACAAACCTACTTCAGATCTCTGCAGGTAACCTGACATCAGTGGGACACGGTCCAGTCTGGTGCAGTGTCGCAGGGCAGGGATGGATCTCTGGCCCATGTGCTGCTCAGATTGGTGAATGCTCAGAGCTGGAAGGAAGCAAGAGGGAGGAAGAGAGTGCGTTCCTTGGGAGAGTGGAATGCATTTCTCTTCCAGCCAGAATCCCAGGGTGTAAGCTGAGTCTCCTTTGCCTGCTTGAAAAGTTTGGGATTTTTTTCTTCCTAGGCTTCCAAGTACACAGTTAAGTATAAAGAGCCACGTGCTGAAGTCCAGGCTTTGGCAGTGAGTTATTCACCCAGAGTTAAACCCAGGCTGCTGAGTTATGGACAGCTCTGCTTTATCAGAGAAGTGTCAGGCTTCCCCTTGCTGTGACTGCTATCAGTAATTAGCACACCCTACAGAGCCTGCTGCTGAACAGTCCACATGCTAAATGCTGCTTTGTCATCAAAGTACAGTAGCTTGTAACTAATTACATCCCAGCTTTATCTGGACCAGTTCTTCCTTTTAAATACACTTAATAACTCTGCCTTTGAAGGTTCTAGGCAAAAAAATAAGTACTTCAAATAATCTCCTAAAGACACATGCCACATTAGGTTTGGAGTTGAAGTAGGCACCTTGGATTATCTGTGCAAAACAAGAGCACGGGGCCCCTGCTGGGACGGGGATGGAGAGCTGCAGGTCAGGTGTAGGAGGGGAAGGCTGCAGAGCCAAAGTTTGTGTTTGACAGGAGTCTGTGTGTGCGCTGTCATCAAAAATGTGAGGAAGGAAAAGCGCACCGTGCCAAAAAGAGCTGTGGTTTGACTCAGCAGTGACTGACCTGAATGGGAAGGCCAACAGTGTAAGGGCCAACATCCAGTGTTAGTCCTGAGTCCTCATCCTCAACCCAGGCACCATCCATTTCTCTCCCTGTCGCATTTAAACAGCAGCATCAGTTGTGCTGGGCTCACAGTGCTGTTCTCTGCCATCATCTCCCTGACCCTGTCAGTAGAAAGACCAAAGAAAACATTTTGTTTTCCTCGTTTTGGAGGTTCCTGTGGGATGGGAAACACCTTTACACTGAAAGAGGGGCTGCTTAGCATGGCTTGGAAATCAGTGACAAGCACATGATTCACAGTGTCTGTTAAAGCAAGTCTTTGCTGGCTCACTTAGAGATCGCTCACCACTCATTGAAGCCAATGAGTGCTGTGAGATCTACCATAATTGGGTACTAAAATATCCTGTAAAGCAGCACTGACATTTTTTTTTGTGATTGCTGAGTATTTTTGGCATGTGTTTATTATTATTACTTTGTTTCCTGTTGCGCAGTGGGACCGTAAACTAGTGATGCCTGGGACAGGTGGGAATGTGCCACTCTCTATCAGCAGTTTGCATCCCTGTGAGTTAGGGAAGAGAAAGGAAATCCAAAAATGCTCTTGGTGAGCACTGTGGGGGAAGGGAGGAACGGGAGCTGCAGCAGCTCCTCATCCAAAAGCAAGCTGAACAAAAGGAGCAGCTGGAGCAGTGACATGTGGTGACTGCAAAGCACCAAGGAGGAAATCAACTTTAAGAGACAGCAGAAGGGGAATAGCTGGTGGTGCTTTAAATTAAAGGTGTTAGGGGAATTCTTAGAGGGATGAGGCTGGGAGTTAGGAAGGAATGCATCATGGTGAGGGTGACAGCACTTGCGAATCACCTGTGTTGTCTGGGCCTGTTAAAGCCATGCCTTACAACGCCCTCCAAATGCAGACGGGATCACTCTGTGTTGGTTACAGCAACCTTTAGCAGAGGAGGCTCTGGAGGCAGGATGAATATTTACAGCTCCAGCACTTCCCCTGTCTCCCCTCTAATTGCAGCTGAAGGTGTTTGTGTGGTCCTGTCTGGCACTCAGGCTGGTTCTTGTGATCAAGCAGCAGGTGAGCTTAATGCTGGTTTTGGTTGTTAAACTGACAGTGGTGTTTTCTTTCGTTTGAAACAAAAACAAAGGATGGGAGAGTGATGTGTGTGATACAGAAGGAGAGCACACAGAAGTCCGGAAGACTTTGACCTCGAGGGACTGGAATCTGTTTTCTGTTCAGGTTGCGTAAATTCAAGATCAGCCCCAGAACTGAAGCAAATCTTCTGTTCTGTGAACTGGGAGCACCCTTAATAGAGCTGCTGTGGATTTATGCCTGGCCTAGCCCCCGGAGAGTCAATCTGGATTTGCATTTTAACTCAGCTCTGCCAGTCTGGAGTATCTCCAAGAGACTTCCTTGGCTTGCTGTGCAATATTTTTTTTTCAGCCATTTCAAGTGCAGTCGTTAATGGATGTCAATATGGAAAATACTATGAGTAAATACAGCGCATGTGAAAAAAATCAGGAAGGCAGCACAAGGAAGCACTAAGCACGCTTTCCCCTATGCAGCTGTGCTGATGTCTGTGTCCTTGCAGCAGCTCCTGCTCTGTACCATCCCTACCATTCCATTCCTGAGGTTACTTTGCCCAAGCCCATCCATCTGTGGCCGTTTGGTCCCTTCTGGCTTTTATTCCTGGCTGTAAGGGCGACAAAGCCTTTGCTACAGTCCTGTGCTAAAAGCTGACCGCGTCTCACCAGCTTCCCACAAGCTTCCTCCCAAATGCTCTTCCACTCCTGAAGATCTGTCCTTTTCATCACAGGAGAAGGCAGCAAACAACGTCTGTTTTCATCTTCAGACGCAGAGTTGATGACTTGCACGGTTTGCAACTTGCCACCAAAACAGATACTTTTTGTCAGTGCTTGCACATGGTCACTTATTCAGCCGTGCTGGGACACTGTTAATTATTTCAGTCTGCTGTCTGTCTGTCAGAGCGCTGCACTGTCTGCTTGTTTAATCTATAGCAGCTTTTGTTTGCTTCAGAACAGTCGATATTTTTTCCTACACGTTTACTTTTTCTTATCTCGCCCATTGCTGAAGCTTTAATTTCTAAACTGAATCCTCCCCTCCTCTCAGAAGGACCATCCTCACATCCTGGGGCTGTGGGGCTGCTGCAGTGTTTGCAGAGCACTTAAAGAGCTGCTGGAATGCTGAGGATCCTTATGGCTGCTATTAGAAACGGGGCCGTTTCTGCAGACAGGCAGCATTCGGGTCAGGAGAGCTTTGGCTTGGGTTGTATTCTCCAGGTGGCAGCTGCTATAAAGGAAACAGATGTTTTGTTACAGTTTCTAAGGAAGTCTAATAGTTTTGTTAGATCTAGGGGAGCAGGGGGCTAAGGTCAGCAGCAAGCTGCAATAGCCGGTGCTGCAGGACTGGTTTTAACATGAGAAAGATGATTGTTTATTAGTGCCAGGGAGAGCTGAGGAAAAGGCTTCAGGGGGAGAAAAAGCGTTTGTGAGTATTGGCTTGCTATAAAAGGCACATGTGGACGTGGCTGGGTCTGTAGCTCTCTTATATCAGCTGCCCGTGAAGCCTGAGCCCAGCAGACGTTTCTTTCCAGAGATTTCTTGGAAAGAGAAGCATCCACACCTGGCCGAGCAGGGATGGAGGATGTCACAGTGCCGGGGCATCTGGTGCTGCCCGTGGTGGGCACTGTGCTGTGATGAGCAGAAGGGCTGTGGGGCTTTCCACCTCCTCCATAAAGAGCAGCTCCTCTTCGCGTTGTCTTTGGGGCAGTCAAGCTGAGGGTCATCCCTCAGTTTCTACATCCTGCAGTAAACTGATGCTCTGAAATGATAGCAGGCAGTGACACTCAAGGTGTGTAATCCAAACGTTCCTCTGTTTGCAGAGTCAGGCTCTCGACATGATTTCCTCATGTTTTCCTTCCGAAACACTTATGTCAAATCTGGGAAGTTCAACCTATCGTTTGCGTACAGGTTTTGCTTAGCACAGGTCTTTATTTGCTCCTTTGATTCAGAGTTTGCAGTACAGCTTTCTGTACGGGGCATTAATTTTGTTTTTAACCAGCTCCTTTTATCCTTCAGACTTGAATGCCAGGCACTGAGTGCCAAACTGGGTGGCCACAGGCTGGGAATAGTCAGCAAGTGAGTTCAAAGGGAGTAAAAACATTTCATCTGTTCAAAGACAGCTCTAGTCCTGACTACTCTCATAAAGACTAATAATATTTCATAGTAAAAGTTAGGGGGAAAAAAAATCTTGTACAAACAGCATTTGAAAGCTTTGAGTTCAGCTTGCTGAGGAGGAAAACGGGGGGAGAAAAAAAACGTGGATGTGGTATTTCTTGTGCAGTGATGGTGGTGGTGTTTTCTGTCTCTGTGGGCAATTTGTGTCATTGCTTCAGAGGTGAAAGGTGGGACCTTCTGGAGAGCAATGTGCTCATCTGTTTCCATTAGGCACTGGCCTCAGCTCCTTGCAGGGTGAATAGGACCGGTAGCAGCCAAACAAGCTGCTCAAGCAGCTTTTGCTCCAGATCTTTATAATTAGAGTCTTTTCAGCAGTGAAACTTGAGGTTTATTATCATGTCTGTACTTCTGTTCTCATTCTCTCGGTGTATATTTAAAACCAGTTTACTCTCTTTGTGCTTGGAAGGGCTGTGCTCCCTGCTGGGAGGCTTTGCATTGCGGAGCAGCACCAGGTAGCTGCTGTCAGCTTGGGTGCTGCGACACAACTGGTGCTGCAGTACAAGAACTAAGGCCAAGAGTTTCACACCTCTTATTCTTTATTCAGATACCTTCCACTGAACACCTGAGCTGTGATACAGCTTTCCAAGTCTGTGTGTTCTTAGCAGCTTTGCATTCCACAGAATCACAGAATCACAGAATGTCCAGGGTTGGAAGGGACCACAAGGATCATAAATCTCCAACCCCCCTGCCAC
>JAOWBP010028130.1:0-22353 GCA_028571105.1 Tragopan temminckii | reverse complement strand
TGTTTGGCACATCCAGCAGCCTCTTCCCTTGGCTGTGCTCATCACCCGCATTGACCAGGCACAGGAGGACAATGCATGGGCCCAGACACAACAGTGCTTTGGTGTTGCTCTTGGGACTGCTCCGCCCGCATGCAGGAGACTCTGTGGCCATGTCCCCAAACAAGGACACTGTCCCAGTGCCTCTAACTGGGAGCCTTTAATTGAGTTCACAAAGAGCTGAGTGTACTCAGCACCTTGGTGGATGAGGACTGAGGAGTGTAGTAGTGCTTGGGAAGTGATTTAGTTGAAAAAAAGTAGGAAAGGAAAAGGCCAGGTCATGCATCTGCTGTGCTGCCTTGAATCTGAGCGCACAGAGGGCTTTGGGCTCCGGGGATCTTTCTGAGCTGGCACATCTCCCCAGCCGTGATAACATTTTCAATGTTAGTGGATGACATTTTGTAATATGTTTAAGGATCTATAATATTTTATGCTTGTAGTTCTTTGTGATTGTTGTTCCAATATGGCACTGATGTCAGTATTAAAGTTTAATATGATTATAAAGCTCAATTGTATAACCAAGGGGTTATACTCTTTATCTATCCTAATCTGATTAAAATGCTTCTCTTCAGTAGCTTGCTACAATCGCTTTACAGCAAACCCTGGCAGCCAGGCCACCGGCGCTGTGCGTGTGCCTGCCTTCATTTCAGCTCGAACTGAATTGTCTTCTTCAGGGAGTCTGCTGTGATGCCATGTTCTGCTTCTAGGAGAAAACCAATGTCAATAACTGTAAGCAATGCCTACACTTGCTGTTAAGCAGTGTCAGAAAAAGCCAAGGCCATTTACAGAGAAGGGCCCAAGGAGCTGGGAAGGAACAGAGTGAGGAAAGCTGACCTACACTGGCCAAAGGGACATTCCATGCCATATGACGTCGTGTGCAAGGAGTTCTGAAGGTAGCCGCTCATCTGGCTCTTCTGCTCGGGAGCAAGGTGGGCACTGGGCAGGGGATGATGAGCAATTACTTGTGCATGACTTCTTACATATATATAGTCACAACTATTATCCTTTTCCTTTTCTCTGTGTTAGTAAGTACTCAACCCATGAGTTCTACTTTGTCCTTTCTGATTCTCTCCTCCATCCCATCAGGAAGGGAGGGAGGGAGGGAGTGAACTCAGTGAGGCACTGAGCCACCTGCCAGGTTAAAACACAGCAACTGACCAAACAGTCCCGTGAACTGCAAAAAACATGCGGCTGCGCTTTCCCTTTTGATAAAGGAATTTGAGAACAGGTTTCAAGATTGCTAAAAAATCAATTTTTTGGTATATTTGTGACTCCATTTTCAAACAATGAAAATGCATTACCTATTTACGAGCAGATTGTGTAGGTTTGCAATCAAATATTCAACTCAAGAATAAGATTGTGTCTCTTCACCTAACTTCCATAAGCCCTCTCTTACCAGAGGCTAAGTTTCACAGGCACGCCTTGTTCACGTCACTGCTTTTTGGCAGTACAGGCACTTGTGAGTGATTGTTGTCCAGGATGAAGCACAGGGAGAGTAAAATCACGTCAAAAATCTCTGATGAACACCTGGAGAACTCACTCGGAACTGCAGGCACCGCCACTGACCTGACTGATGCATTAGTTTCCCAAAAACAAGGTCACATATTCCACTAGTTTTATGGTTTTGTTGCTCTCTTTTTCTTAACCTTTTAATAAAAACGATTAAAAAATAAAGTTTCATTACTAATATACATGAGCTGTATTACATATGAGGGCTACTCCAAAAGCAATGTCTTCTGTTTTATGACGTTGGCCCATGATGTCACGGTGGTGGTATGGCAAGAGAGGCTGAACCTTCCCACCGATATTCCATTACATGTTGTTGTGGTGTGACACAGGGGCAGTCTGATAGAATGGTGTCTGGCATGGAAGAGCACATGAAGCAAAGGTGTGTCACTGAATTCTTCTATGTGGAAAAAATAGCCCCCACTGACATTCATCGATGCTTGCTGAGTGTTGATGAACACCACACAGTGGATGCGAGGACGGTGAGAAGTGTTGGTGCATTTTGGCAGCACAGCCTGCAGGCTTTTGTTAAGCTCTGACAAAAATGCATAGCTAATGCATTTCAGCATAGTGGTGACTATGCTGAAAAATAGCATTGCGTGGCTGAGAACTTGCCCTATCAGATAGTGGTGTTGTGCTCTTTGCATCTGTTGCAGTTTCCATGGAAACAAACAGGAGGCATTAGTTTTGGTTCAACCTACATATCTGCAGCCCAGGACAATTCCTCTTCCCTCGATGTGGCTCAGGCAAGCCAAAGGGTTGGACACCTTTTGGTGCTATAAGGGGAGAAGCACTTTGGGGCTGCTGCTTTGCACCGACGTTGCTAAGCAATGGAGTAACTGCCAGCAGCAAATGTCACCGCTGCATCTAAAACCCATCACAGCATTAAATTCATCATTGTAATTAAATTCTCTCTTTGCTTGTGATACCATCTCCTGGACGTGAAGTACCTGTCCAGCCCAGTGGAACGCTAGTTAATGCAGGAGCACACATCCAGCTCTAATTTCCACGGCCATTTAGTGCTCATGTGCCACAGCGTGTTATAAATGCAAAGGCACAGGACAGAAAATGGGCTGTAGAGAATGTGATTATTGCACGTAGAGGCAAAAGCTTGAGGAGAGAGCTTGGTTTTACTGAACCCACCTCCTCTCTTCCTTCAAAGACCTCCAACACTCCTATGACTGAAAGGCTCTGTAAGATCAAATTGTGCTTTGGGACAAAGCAGAGCCGCCAGATGAGCCCTCACACAGCAGAACTGCCTCTGTGTGCTGCATGCTGCGGATCTGTAGCACCAGGCTCCTCTCAAGTTGGAGCTACGGAGTGTGAGCACACACTTGTGCTGCTGGTCTGCTCGTGTGCAGCCCCGCAGCTGCAGCCCAGGGGGTGGTAACTCTGCAGGCTGCCTCTCCGCAGGGCACACAGTGCTCAATTACCAACCAGACCACGACTGCTGGCTGTCAGGAAGATGAAAGTTTTGAAGAAAAAAAATTATATAAATACACACACACACATATATATGTGTGTGTAAATTCAATGGAGCAGAAAGCAGCTGGCTGCCAGGGGACACAATGTGGCTAAGCCTCCAGCACCTCTGCTCCCAGCCCATGGGGATCCAGGGCTGCAGCGGCACGGCAGGGTCAGGAGCACAAGTGGAGAGCAGCAGCTCAGCGCAGCCCAGGGATGCAGTGTTTGCTCCTGTTATTGATGATCTCATCCCATGTCCAATTCCTCCTCTCTCATATGATGGAAGTGGTTGCCTCTCATTCCTCCTTTGGCAAAACCAGAAGTGCTTTCCCCGCTGAGAAGTGTGCTGCTTCTGCTGGGCTGTGCTTGCAGCCTCCAGATTCTTACAGCCAGCCAGCAGAGCTTAACAAGAAAAACAGCCCCCAAACCCAAACGCATTCTTTCTCCTTCTACACCGTGCACAGCAGATTCCAGGGTTGATGCTGAGCAGGCTGTGCGCCTTTGGCCAGGCTCTCAGACCTCTTCCATTTCTGGACGGCAGAATTTTCCAGTGTCGCTCTGCCAAAGGGAGTGAATCACAGCTGTATCGATTGCAATGCATCATTAAGAGGGGTACTGTATCCATACTGCAGTGCTAATATTCAGGTGATCCATGTATGTGAACTGAGAACAAACAAGAGAAGGAAAACTTTTACTCAGAGGTCAGTGAGACATGGGCACAGGCTGCTCAGAGAGCTGTGGGTGCCCCATCCCAGAAGGTGCTCGAGGCCAGGCTGGATGGGGCCCTGGGCAGCCTCAGCTGATGGGTGGCAGCTCTCCCCATAGCAGGGACTTGGGGCTGAATGGGCTGTAAGGTCCCGTCCAACCCAAACCATATTGTGATTCTATGATTCTAAGGGCATCATCCTTTAGCTTCTTATCCATACAAAATTATTGGAATTGTTATAGAAGTGTGAAGTCTCAGGCTTTTACCATCCTCTGGGCAAAAACATGCTGATGTCAATAGGTCACTGCAAATCATCTGCCCCTCTCTCAGCCACAAGTTTTGTTTTTTTTTTCTATGTGTGACAGGAGATCCACTTCCTAGGTGAAAGTTTGCCTGGAAGTTGTATGAGAACTGGGATGAGGATGCTTGCTGAGCTGCCCTTGTGATGCAACACCTTGCTAGGCTGCGTGCTGTTGGACGGTGCCTTGTGGCCTTACCTCTGCGTTCGCCATCACTGCAGACCTGCCCAGAACAGTCATTATTCACCTCATCAGAATATTGTACTTTACATCCCTAACAAATTTCCACTATCTATTAAAATTGCCTCAGAAGTAAACGGTTAAGTTTCTTGACTGAATGGAATTTGCCTTGCCCCCACTATCACCTGGCACAACATATTCGAGAGACAGGCTTACGTTTTTATTATACCCAGCCCAAATACACTAGAGAACCTGCAAATGAAAGGACTCTAAATTCTAATACTGAATTTTCCTCTCAGTTGTTCCTGAGTCTAAAAAGGAAGCTTAGAGTAGCAAATAAATTACAGTGTTTTCACTGCTTCATTGGCATGCGGTGAAGTAGAATGAACTGCTCTGTATTCTGAAGATTCATATGGTTGTTCGGGGAGGCGTTCCTCCCATGAAGACGTAGCACACAGATGCTTCAGTCCAGTTCCCCACAGAACAGCTCTGTGCACGTTCAGCTGCAACAACAAAACCATTAATCTGCCTGTAAACCAGAGCCCTCACAGTGCGACCCTTCCACTACAGAAGCACAAGAGCCAGGAAACCACTGGCAAACACTGCAGCATTGTGCACTTTTGCACACAAACATTTTTCTTGTTTTAAGGGGATTCATTTATTCTTAGCCCTAACTGCTGCAGAGGACAGGAATCTAGGCTCTGGGCAATATGAGTAGTAAAACTTTTATGGCAAATCATCCAGAAATTGCTTTAAGACTCATTCTGGCTTAGCAGACGTCTATAGATAGAGCACAGTTCCCTGCAGGAGATGGAGATGGGAGCTGATTACCAGGAGGCTCAAATTACAGCCCCGGGTTCCCAAAAATGTGACGTTCCCAGCAAGACTGTCTCCTTGCATCAAATCTGCGCTGTGGAACATCCTGATCAGTACCAGCTGGCAGGAGGTGGACTGAGAGAATGGTGCTTGTGGTCAAGGACCACAGGGCAGAGAGATTACCTTCCCTTCAGAACACTTCTCCATGCTGGAATCTCTACTTAAGCAGCTGACAGGTAGCCCTGGCTGGCTGAACGCGTGGGTTGTGATAAGTTACATCAAAAACAAAAATCCTTCAACTCAACCTGCATTTAGGCACCCGTTTCTTCTGCAAAGAGTGAGACGATACTTGGAGTTATTACAATAAGTAGAATGAACTTTATTTCCATTCATCCTTCATTAATACCATACAATTAGATAGCAATATCTGAAAAAAAAAAAACAAAAAAAAACCTCGAAATAATTTAAAACAGAAGGCACGAAGAAACAAACCCAACTATGCAGCTACGAGAGAACGGGGAAAAGAGATCCAGGAAAGGAATTCAGTCAGAGAAAAGTTTTTAATGCTAAACATTCTGATCAGAAGCTACGGCACACAAACAGAACCGCACTGCTTAAGCTAACCCATGCTTTTGGTACATATATATACGTATATAGAAAAGAAAAAAAAATACTAAAAATCTGATTTTTGTAGGGTTTTGAATGAAAAGTGTTACTCTGAAAATAACAATAAAAAAGTTAAATCTAGTACATATGTCAAAGTCTTCCCTAAAGTCTACACTAAGACATACTTTACAAAAAAAAGAAAACAAACCTGCATTAGGAGCAAAGTATACAATTGAACACCATTTTGGAATGGGAAGAAACTCCTTCTCAAATCAGCCAGCATATCAAAGAAGTTTGGTGTTTGCATCAGAAACAAAGTTCTCAATACAGTAATATACTGTACAGGACATTCTTTTAGTATTGTGAAATTAAACCGTTATCATACATCACAGAGAGGAATAAAATCATTTCATTCATTTGAGATTTTCTTTTTTTTTTCCTTTGCAAAAGAGGAACTTTATTTTCTTTTTAAAACAAAGCTACTGGGATTAATGACATGCGATAATATGCCCCAGTATTACAACGGCTAAGTGGGAAAGTAAAGCTCATGCTTCACAACTGACATATGCTGTGATTCCCCAATACATTCTCTGGTAACGAATAATACAATACAGAGGTCATTCAGAAAATCAGCTCAGGTGTGAACCTGGTTTATAAACGAAGCTGTTTTTAGCTATGCAGAACACTGACAACCCGTAGATTTTGCTCCAAGTCAGCACATTGCTTTATGTGCCACACTCCTTTTTGTTTTAAATAAATGGGTGGTGCTTAGCCTGCAAATATCGTGAAAAGGCAAAGTCTAGAAGTTACAGGTTTGTTTTGAAAAATACTAAATACGATCCAAGATAAATAGCATTTATCTTACTGACATCTAAATAGCAGGTGCTCTCTAAAGGAAAGAAAAATCCTGCAATGCAAGACAAATTGTTTCAGCACTCATACCAAGGCATTGCACGTTTGTCAGGAGGTGACAGAGGAAGAGTGAACTTTGCAGCTTACTCTCCAGCTGGAGTTGAGTGAAAAGAGGCGTCCTTCCTGCCTGCCCACCTGCAAACCTCATGTGTGTTTTCTTAACAGTGGGCTTTTCTCTGTAAGTGATTCTCTCATCTACAAGGTGCGAGACAAAGCAGCGCTTCCACATGTGGAGCAAGAGAGCCGACAACTACAATATAAACGGTAAAAATGATCTTAGTAAAAATGTTCATCAAAATTCCCTGACATAGCAAAACATTCATTTGTAAAGGAAAGTCTAACACTGCAGGCCATTCACTCAAAGGCGACCCTGGGCACGTGTCTTCTTGCCAGCACTGCAACAGTAATTGCTTCCATATTTCTGTTCGTTAGAGGATACAAACTCTGTAATATATTAAAGTTTCCTAACAAAGAGTCCAATTATTGCACTTTATAAAAATTCCAGTAATATCAGGCTTTCGTCCTACTTTTCTGTGAACACCGATGCCCTGAAAGGAGAAGTATGGGGACCCCACAATTTCTCAGGAGTAAGATGGATTCCTCGAGGGAGTGTGAAATACTGACTCAAACATGGAAAGGCTTACAAAGTGTAAGGGGGTACCTTTGGAAACTGGTTCTGACTCACAGCAGAAGGTAGATGCATCACTGCGTTACTGACACACATTCTCTTCTTAAAGAACAGGTACGTGGCTGTTACATTTTTACAACACATAGCAACGCAGGGCTGTTCAGAGAAACCCAACCAACAGGTGGGTTCTTCTGCTGACTGTAAGACTATTGCTTGACTGGGAAGGCTCAGTGAGAGCTGCATCACAGTAGGAGTTTCTGTGTGAGCATGTGTGTATTTGTATTTGCATTTGCATCAGCAATGGACATAGCAAACAGAAATGGCTAGTTCAGGATGGAAAGGTACGTACAGTGAGTCTGAAAAGCCCATGAAAAAAGAGCCAAGAAGAAAGTGAATACAGCAGTTTTGGCCCTGCTTATAACCAGCTGTATCAATAGGGGGGGGAGGGGAAAGAGATAAAGGAGATTTTTGTGCCAACTATCCAGAAAATGAAGCTGCTTGAACCAAAATGATTTCATAAATCTAGATGAGGCTTCCAGGCCAGCAAATCACAGTTAAAGTTACTTTATTCCTCTGCTCCTTCAGCATGGGAACAAGTGCAGAATGGCTCATTCCAACCGTTGATAGTCCATTTACAGCAACAATCATATCACCACACCTAAAAAACACAAGAAGAAAACCCAGTGATGAGTGCTGCTCTGCTGTAACTATCACATACCAGCAAACAGCACTTTATCTTTGGAGAGGCATGTTTCCACTAGGTTTGAACTGTAGCTCAAAACAAACAAACAAACATAAGGATTCAATTTTCAGTCTGTTTTACTAATGACATTAATCTGGGAAATTCTCAGATCACTGGATTTCAACCCTGATGCCAAAATAGGTCTGCATTAAGAGCTGACCCACATGGAAATGTGAGAAGAGAGAGCTGGAAAGATCTACTTGATTCAAGACAAGATAACAAGATAGCATGTATATGTCACAGCATTTTTGTTTGTGTGAACTGGAACACATTTATACCAAACACGTCTTTAATGTAGGAGGTGTAAGTAAAGATACGTACCATTACCAACCACATTCCAACCAAGAACCTTGTTTTCAATGGCTTACAATTTTGTCAAACGTAACCATGTGACTTAAGATGTCCTACAGCAGATGGTTCAACTGAGAAGTTCTAGCAGTTCTGTGCTTTGAAACAGGGAACAGAAATTTGGGAGGGTACTGTTTGCTGGCAATGAAAAAAAAGCTGTCCTTCAAGGTTATGCTTCAGTTTTTACAAGCTCAAGTAAAATTTCAAAAAAGCACCTATGTTCTTCTTACATGGGCTACATTCCATCTTGCTGATATCTCCTCTCTACAACTTGAGTCTATTTGGGATCCCTCAGAGCAGTGGAATGTGATGCTGGAGACTGAACAAGACTTTCCCTGTAACTAATCCCTCCAGCTATCGGGTGCACCATGGTAGATGCCAAAAAGGTGCTCTCCTGGGCTTTCCCAGTGCCCTCCACAAGGGCAGAACAAAGGAAGAGGAGGCAGTGTGGCCAGCACTGGTCAAATGTGCATTCAGGACCCCCTCTCTGCCTGAACCAGGTATTCCATCACCCAAGAAAGCATCCAGACCACAATGCTACAATTGACTGAGTTGGGTCTCACTGACCCAATTGCTGAAGTCATTTCATCTATAAAGTCATACCAGACTGATACTGTAGGCAGAAAACAGTCTTAACTACTGGACTGTGATTTTTTTTCCAACTTTCTCTCTAGCCTAACAAAACATTCAGATAATTTAAACCAAATGGAACAGCTTGAAAAGACTGGTCCCATGATAATACATTATGCAAGTTCTAAGGAGCTCTCACTTGTTGATGGGAGAGGCCTATTTTTAAGTCCACAGTCTCAGTAAGAGAACAGATGTGAGCATAGGGTATTTACTACATAGCAGTATCACAGAAGAGAATCTTTTCTATTCCTTACAAGGAGTGAGCACGACCACAAGCAGTCTTCCCTTTGTAAGAATGATGCTTAAATTTCCATCTGTGTTAAGACTTATAGTGATTAATTCCCCAATCTGAAATTATTTACTTTGGATTGAACTGAAATCTTTCATTTAATCCAAACTGTTTCATAGTTGGCCAAAAAAATGTAATTTTGTGTTCAGCCAAACTATTTTTTTCATTTATTTATTTAGTCACTGAGCCAAAAAATCAATTACTGGCAAGGCTCTAGGCATAAGAACATGTTTTTCTTAAGTTATCATGTAAGTAAATCTACATGTAAAAATCATGCCATAAAACTTCAAGCCACCTAATGTTTACAAATCCAGGGCATATTTTTCACTCCTACCTTTACAAAAACTGAATCAGTTTACGAACAAGAGAATCTGTAATAGGAATTGTAAGTCCTAATTCTGAAATAACCCTACATAAAGCAAATGCATATATGAATAGTACACCTGGAAATTACATCAAAATGTAGATTGTAAGTAGAATCATTTAATCTTTAAGGCCAGATGAGTCCACCACCTCAGAGGCCTTTGCTGAACTCACCCCGCTTGTCCATGCCTTTCCTGCCAGCCAAAAATTCAGGGTGCTGTTCCTTAATGATCTCCTCACAGGTACTGACTTTTTCATCTACTTTCACACCTTTCTATTAAAACAGCAGCATCCACCTTTAGTACCAGGGTTTTCAGTAGTGGTTTCAGAAAGCTTTATGAAAGGATAAAGCTAGGGGGCTGCACCAGCTGCTACCCCATCATTCATTAAGTGTTTAGTTGCACTAGCACGTGCTTATTTACAAGTGTTGATGATTACTATTACTGCTTTTTTAACTTACTTTAATCTTCCGTCAAAGTACGCAGGAGTTCCAAGGACAATGGTTTTAATGAAGAAAGGCTGGTTTGTGTGGTTCTCCTCATAGCCACCGACAATGCTGAAACCCCAGCTTCCTAAATTGCTCCGCCGCAGCACTACATCGTGGCAGCTATGCAGGCAGCTGTGGAATGGAAGCACAAGAAAGCAAGAGAAAAGCTGTGCATACCACATGTAGGTGTTTCCATACTAGGCACAACACCTGCTCTCTCACATCACCGCTGCAATAAGCAGGGAGAAGAAGGGGAAGGCCAGTGATTAGTATGCTGCCCACAGAGTAATTTTGCAATATTCAAACTGATTACGAAGAAAAAACCTCCACATTCTTCAGACATAAATATGTTTAAAAAGAAATAATGCAAAGCCAGAGTAATTACTTAACTCTAAAAACTGACAATACTAAAATGGCACTATAGGGATTTCACAGGTGGCAAGAATGTGGGTGGAAAATGTATAGCCAACCTATTCACTTTGCAAGTCAAAAATGCAGTGCATGTTTCTCCCACCTCAAGTCAATTTAGACTTTTTCCACTTTAAGTACAGATCTAGAAGTTCGTGTGTCATCTTCTCTACCTCTGAACGGATTCACCATCAGCAATGAAAATATAAATGATTAACCATTTTGATACACGGCAGGTAAACAATCTAGATCATGCTCCACTAACTGTACTGGTATATGTAATAACCTCCTTCATGAAAATTGATTCTTGCCAGTGAAATAGTGACTGTAACTGAAACAAGCAAAGAAACAAACACAAAGCCCTAGAAATTAACTTCCAGGCCATAATGATGCAAAGTTCTTTACTGATATACAATGCTCTTTAAAGAGCAGCAGCACAATGAGTGACATAGGAGCAATACATCATCTTCCATAGCATGAAGCATAGCATAGGAATAAATAACCACTAAGGCATGGGGAGTAAGTACATTTACCAAAGTTGAAAGCAGTTTACTGACAATGGATAACTCATAGTTCTGTTATATTCAGACATACTTGTTATCTATAGACATATTTTGCCACCAGAATGCTTGTTTATTTTTGTTGTTTTATACTTTAACTACAGTCCTGAGCTTGGTTAAGAGTCCATCAGTGGGAGAGGAACCAGCCGGCACACTGCCTGAAGTTACCAACACTATTCACTGTAGTGAGAGCCCTTCTTGATAGTGAGCAATGCCAGAATGAAGCCATAAGAGACTGAAAAACAGAACAGTAAAAATGAAGCATGATGATGTCAAGCAGACTGCAGATTAGGAATGGGGAGGGAGGGAGCTGCAAACCTGGAAGAGCTTTTGCATTTGGCAGAGATGGTAGTGGGTTCTTGAAAAGAAATAAATGAGAATTTGTAATTCCAGGCTTGTGTGGAGACTTGTGTTAAAAGTATGAGAATGGAAAGTCTGATCCAATATTCCAAAGTTGCATGTTTGGCCTTGTAAATTTAATTAGTAAAGCAGCACAAAGACATATGGATAAATACTTTGTGTTATTACTGATTATCTCTCTGATTTTAGATACTCTACTGGAAACTATGATACGGGTGAGTATTATTAAATGAGAAGAATCCATGTGAGTAGTTACTATTGTTTTTGAAGAGATAAACCGAGTCTCTTCACCTTCCAGTTTCCTAAGAGAATGCTGCTCCTGTTCATGATCCTCATCATGAGCATAATGCAAACAGAGTATAGTGGAACTGGTTAGGCAGGCAGAAATAAGGGCAGATGTGCTGCAGCTTATAATGTCTCTGCTTTTGTATTTCTCTCTGACTTAGTTTAAAACAGATAACTAGTTACTGTATGAATTAATTCAGTACCTTGGGAGTCCCAGCCACATGACCCATGATGGTGACCAACTGGCATCATATTCATTTTCACTGATGGTACTCAGTTGTTCTTCATTGGCCTGGGGTTGTTCTTCTACAATCTGAACTTCCAGTGCTTTCAGGGCGACAACCGAGGAGGCAGCGCTGGCTTTCAGCATGGCCACTGCCTCACTGTGACTGAGGTTAGTCAGATCGATACCATTGATGTTCAGCAACACATCACCTGTTTAGAGGCACAAGTAAGAACACAGCAGCCTGTCATGATCTACAGTACCTCTCTGACCAGGATTTCACCTAATATTGTAATTTTCTGGAGCCAAGACAGTCTGAACGAACAACTTGGGAATGTGAATAGCAACATTAGCTCAATTAGCAACAATTCAGGCACCACAACTATATCTTACAGATAAGTGAGGCTTCACAGAGTGTTTTAGGTTTCTGGCTTTTCTGAGTTTGTAATTTAGGAGAACAAAAATGAATACAAAAACAACTGGAAAGGCTAGTGCAAAATCCAATCCATCAGAAGAAAAAATGAGCATCTGTGCAAAAGTAATAATCTGGAAAGAGTCCAAGACAGTAAAAAAAATTGCCACAATTTTTATTGTATTTCAGAGTAATATCAAAATGCCTCAGGGTGAAAACAAAAATGTAATTTACTGTTCAAGCAGTAAGAGTCTCCTTCTTCACACAGTGTCTCACTTTTTGATGAAAGCCAGGAAAACCAAAGCAAACGTGAACACCTGAGCCACATTTGAAATGAGACTCATTTCTTAAAAGTTTTTGCCTCCCAAGGAAAGCTAAAGTTGAGGTGCAGCACAACTTAAAACCATTTTTGTGGCTGCTGTGGCTCCTTTATTATTACATAATGAAACTATAATTGTGATTCTTACATCAGTTGTATTTTTCACATAAGTATACTGTGGTATGTGGGCGTAAATCTCCCCATCTCAGCAGCATAGAAGGAGGTTCCCATGCAAATCTTTTTCAATTTCAACTTCTGAAGTTCCCCTCCCCCCCCTTCTAAATTTAGTTCCTAAAACAATTTGAGATTCTATGAATTCTGAATTGCCAAGGTCCCATACACGGTCTTTGTTTCACATATGACACAATATATTCTAATCACCAATGCATAGCTACTAATCAGCAAAGACTGTGCTCTCCTATGCCGTGTCTAACCTTTGTCTCCAGGTTCCCTGCAAAACTGAGGAACAGGGGTGGGTGCTGTAGCACACGTGAAAAACACCAAAACCAGGCTGTGCTGGACAAAGGACAAGATAGCATTTAGGTTCCAGAGTCACTGCAGATGAAGCTTTGAGGGTAACCTCCACGTGGGTTACCTGTCATCAGGAACATGTGAGCTGTTCAGATATTACAGTGAGGATTCCTCAAGCAGAAATGGAGCCCATTCCACCAAATGAAACACAAAAACAGGACGTGTGCACTACAGTACAAAGCATCACGAGACAGTCAGCTGTAAAGAATGTAACCAGACATTTCCTGATCTCGTCCACTTCCCTGCAATCGTTCTCTAAACATCCCTTTCCTAGAAAAGGTGGAAGTGTGATACTAAATACTGTATTTCCATTATTGAAACATGAAGACAAACATCCATCATTGCTTTGTTACATTTGTTAAAAGGCTTTATGACACCTCGTGATTTCAGTGAATGTACTCATCAAAAAACAATTGGAGGTCATCCATGACACCAGGAAAGCCAAGCCCTACCTCGTTTAATCCTTCCATCTCTTGCCAAACACCCATGGGGCTGTACGCTTGTCACGAAAATAGGCAATTCGCCACTTTTGCTGCCTCTGCCTCCTGCCACTGTCATTCCAAGAGATTCATGTGGCTCTTTTTTCACAGTAATGTGTTTTTCTTGGCATGTAACACACTGGGAGAGGTCCTGTTTGACAAGAATAAACAGTGCAGTTAAAGCTTTGAAAAAAACCCAACACACACACACAAAAACAAACAGAAAGAATGCAACTAAGTTCACCTCAAAGCTATACTTTGGTGCTTTAACAGAATGGTTTAAAAGACTAAGTCTGTACTGCAAATTGGCTTTAGTTGGATTTCATCCGGGTCAGAAAAAAAATAAAAAAGCTACTCATGTAGATGCTTAACTGTAGACAGAAAGTTGACAAAGGCCAACTTTGAAAATCTCACTCAAGTTTCTTTTAGCTCTTACACTGGGATAGGCTAAATTTTAAGATTGTGCTATGAAACCATATGCCCAAAAGTCGAGAAACCAAACAGAAGCAAATATTTTGATGTCTTGGTGAACATCAGCGTTACCTTACTCGTAAGTAGAACATGGCCCACAACTACAAAGAAGCTCTATAAGGAACGAAAACGTGTGTTTTCACAATCACACAGAGAGGCCATTTAAAATCTCATGTCATATTTGTTTTTACATCTGGTATGTAGCCTCTTTCAGAGCACAGAACAACTAAAGTCAGTAAATGCTATATATAGGCTATTAATAGATGCATTGAGCAGACTCCCTAATAACCATGATAACCCAAACCTGAAGCAAGAAGAAAATATTTCATTTTCTAACACATGAATTCTAAAGTTTAGTACATATTTAGTTTTCCCCTATCTAAGGATTTAGACATGAATCAGTTTATTTCACTTGCCCAAATCTTTCCTCTTCAGTTTATTTAGTGATATACTGAAATCACTGCACACACACCTGCAATGACATGTTAAATCAACAAAATGCTCGGAAAGAATCCAGAATAACAGAAGAAATAACTTGGAAGATTCTTCCAAATACAAACACTTCTTTATTCCCCTGCTTTCTCTTAGAAATTGGAAGCTCTGCTTTCCTCTACTTCCAACGCCACGTGCCTCTTCTGACTGAGTCTGCTCCTTGCATGTTCATGTTAATCACATAGTATACAACTCATAGCTTCTAAAGACAGCTCCTCCTTAAGTCTTCAGGCTTTGGGACTAACTGGCAGGTGTTATGCAGTTATATAAACTTTGAATTAAGCTAAAAGACTTCTACACCAACTATTGATCAATGAGAGAGAAGACAGTACCTAAACATTTAAAAGAAAATACTATCAACACATGTAAATCCTCACAGTAGAAGGGTGACATTAGACAGTGATGCTAAAAGACTGGATAGGAGGAAAGGTGGCTTGATTGCCATGGTCAATAGGAAAATTATTTCACAAAATCTGAACAGTAAGAAGTCACATTGTTTTAACAAGAAGAAGTAGTTAGAACTCAAGCACAGGCTTTATTTCTACAGTCTTACACATAATCTGATACTTGCTTAATGAAAGTCTCCTCATTTTGCCTTTCTCTCCCATTCTGCAGTCTTACAGTCAGCACTCCTGGCTCACAGAGGAGAGGACACATCCTCCAACAAGCTCTTTATATGCTGGATAGTAAACACTGCATGTCCTGTCGTTGCTGGTTATAGCCAGCATAGTGGCAGAAACAAGAACACTCTCGAGTGACACCAACCTTATGTGAGTTGGGTCTGCTGTGAAACAGCTGCTGGGACTGGTGTTGTTGTGGGTTGCTGTTGTGAGTCCCCGTGTCTCGGATAATACTGACCGTCTGTGACTTCATGGGTCTAGAGATGATCAAATTCACTCTCTCCCCGCTGGCCTGTCAAATATATAAAACAAAATAAAGAAGTCAGCAGGATATACATGATGAAACATGAAGTCAGCAGAAGTTGTTTTTCATCTCCTGGAGGCGCCGCAAAGTTCTCAGTCCCTTACTTAATTCTTGCTGCAATTCCCCTTAGAACAGAGGGAATACTAGCACTCCCTTACTTCTGATGTTACATCTGCTTCGCTTGGAAATCCTTTGCAAAAAGGACTGATTCAGTGTTATGAAGCTTCGAACATAAACAAATTCCATTTGCAGCCTCTATGAATTTGTGCAACCTCTATCAATAAAAGAAATATGCACATGATGGATCCAGGAGCTGCAGAGTTTTGTCAAAAGTTCTGAACATTGTGTTTCTCAAAGACTTCAGAGAAAGATGTTATGTGTGGGCAGACCACTAAATCCTAGAGATCTGGGAATATCAGGAGACTCAGATATGAGTTATTAAATGAAATATCAACTCTTTCCATTACTGCAAAAACACACCTCAAGAGATAAAAGTTACCTGTTGTAAAATTCTGACTACTTCACCGTATCCAGAAATCTAGAAACTAGTGTTAAAACCCCAAATCATTGTTATTTTCCTTTAGCTTCGATGGAAGATCTTAAAATGATACCTGAAGCACATATTTTCTATTCATTTAAACTGTGGTTCTCATTTGGTGTTGGAACTTGAGGTTAAGCAAAGGGAATTAACTGCACTAGTCTGCAAGAACCTGCTACTGGTCTATCCCAACTTTACCAAAACTGGAGCGTTTCTGCCAACATCCCATCAGAAGGAATGCAAATCCTTACAGATTAGGAGGAAGGTGTGCAGTAGAGTTTCTCTTGCAGGAATAGGTAGGAGTCATGTGTCTGACTGCATCATGCTTTGGGTAATATCTGTGTCCAGAGCAGAGCCAGTAATTTGGAATAGCTCTTCCTTAGTGCTCAGGAAATGAGTTTTACTGCACTAGGTTCATGGAAGATTGACGTTTTGTTTCTAGCTGCTGTCTGTTGCTTCTATGAAGTCTGGCAATTCGCTGTCCCATTCTGGCCCACCAACACCATGTACAGGTAAATCAATGCAAATCAATGTCCACTTTTATAGAGCTCACTCAGACAAGAAATTAAACCTACAGTACACACAGAAATATAATAACAATCTTTTTTTTCTTTTTTCTTTTTCTCCTGTTAAGCAATAGGCCAAATAAGCAGCCATCTAACACTCAGGATGCATGTTAGGGAAGACCAACTCACTTTTCACTTCTACCAAGACAAACTTCATCTGCAAGATGCCAAAGCAGACCCTGGTTTGCCATATTATTTCCAGAACACGAATAACAGTGAATTGCACAGCCACAGGCTTTTAGAATCACAGAATTGCTAAGGTTGTAAAAGACCTTAAAGATCATCAAGTCCAACCACAACCTAACCATCCTACCCTAACTCTAACAACCCTCCGCTAAGTCATGTTCCTGAGCACCACATCCAAATGGTTTTTAAATACATCCAGGAATGGTGACTCAACCACCTCCCTGGGGAGCCTATTCCAGTGCTTAACAACCCTTTCTGTAAAGAAGTTTTTCCTGATATCCAACCTCCCCTGGTGCAACTTGAGGCATACTTTAGGTATTACTCACAACCTGTTCTATTTGGGATAGACTCCACCCATTCTTCACCCAAGACACAGAGCCAAGCTCAGACTTCAGGAATGCAAATTACCTGTATAACCTGAGCAGCAAGCTCAGGTGTCCCATGCTTCAAGTCATGCCCATTGATGGCAAGCACTCGGTCATTGCTGCACAGCCGGCCATCTTGGGCAGCCAACCCTCCTTCTAAGAGATCGAGAATGAAGACTCCCGGCTCATCTGTCCTGCGGACCAGCTTGATGCCAAGCTGCTCACTGGAGTCACGTTTGTGCAGCGTGACTTGGAAGCTGTCATCCCGTGAGGAGGAGGAGGTGGTGGTGGTGTCAGTGTGGCCATGGGTACGGCTCCCAAACCTCCGCTCCCGCAGCACAGTGAGGTGCAGCACCGTGCAGGGCTGTGACAGCACTGCTCGCGCGTGGTTATGAGACACGTTGCTGATGTCAAAGCTATTCACCTGCCAAAAAATAAATAACAATAATCAGAATAGCGGTCTCATGGCTTTAATTACTACTCATTATGAACATAATGAAATGAAATTACGAACATAAAGTCCATTCCGAACTACATTTGCTGTAAAGCTCAAGAAAACCCACCTGGAGCAACCTACTTATCTGCCTGTACTGGGCTTTCTTTCCCTTCTTACCATCCTTTCCTGCATCCCGCTTTGTCTGCCCAATCTACAAACCTACTTCCCACGAAGGTGACATCTCTCTAAAGGAGAGCACCCTCCATCCTCATGCTACAGGATTTTTATTCTCCTGGTCTCCTGTACTTCTCAGATCTTTTCCTGTTTCGTTCTCCAGAATAAGAACTTCATGAATGCTTTCACCAGCAAGCCCAGTATTACTTAAATCTACGAAACAACAGCTCTAAAAGCAATTCATTAAAGTCTCTGAGGAAGGCTAACATCTGACAATACGCAGCACTTCCACAATGTGAAAAATTAACAAAAGAACTGAAATTCAGAAAACTTAAATTTGTTCACTAAGGCAAAAGAAAAGGTGGGTTTAGTGAAGTCGCAGCATGAACTTAGGAGTTTTTCAACTGACTTCAGTGAGGTTTCAGATTTGCAGCCTGTGTTGTTTAAAGTCAGTTGTAAATGAAAAACAGACTAAGCCCTCCCTCCCTGTACACAAGAATCGTTTGTTATGTGGTCCACTTATACAAAGATCAGTTATATTCAGTCATTTCTTCTACTACAGCCAAGATAAAAATTTATAGTACAATAAGATTTAACTGAAAATAGGACCACCACAAAAATGAGCACAAGACCCGTATGTATATCATGTGTAAGAAGGGGTGAAAGTTAACACTGAAATGCCATCCTTGGCACATACTGTTGTGCCCTGATGGAAGAGCTTCTGTCCTCATGATTTTAGTAGAAATAAATATTTTTTTTTAGGGAAAAAAAAAAAAAAGCATACCAAATTTTAAAATTAATGCCAAGTATCTATCAAAATACAAAATAATATACTAAACTATAAAAAATAATGACCTGTCCCCAACCCCTGCCCAAAATCCAAACCGAACAACCACAAACAAAAAAACAGCCACCACCCAAAAGCTAGGCAGAGAAAGGACTCGGACATTTCTGTACAACAACCATTACATTTCCACCACACATCTGAGCTGAGGAGTGGGTGTCAAGAGGCCAATCTCAAACAATTTGGCCATATCCTGTCCAGTGCTGCCCCAGACAGGTTGTCACCTTGAGCAGAGGGAGAGGAGGCACAGCTTGAAGAAAGAACAGTTAAAGTTGCCACCAGCAAAATCCACCAGGGCTCATCTGTCAGAGTCCTCAAATTAAATTTAGTTTTATTTTTAGCTGTTGCTTGCTAAAGTAGATGTATAAAATATGGAAGCACGCAAAGGGCACGGAAGAATGTATGCAACAAAATTTAATTCTTTTTTCTACAAAGCAATCCACAATTTCAGAATAAAACAGACTTAGTTTTCCTTGTAAAATCAGATTTCATTAGAACATATTTTAGGTGAATTACTGTCACAGTCCTGCACAAAAAGGTCCATTTGTAGAGCACTTTTAGGCACCTACCTGTATGCTGTACTCGACATGCACTTTTATGTAGCAGTTTCTAAATGCTGCTCTCTTAGATCTGAAAAGGGTAATACTTCTTGTTTGACCAGACAAGTAAAATGCTAAGCTTCACTTTGCAGTCTGTTCTGGCATTATTTCAGCACTTTGCCTCTCATGAAAGTCTTTGAAGACATTTTCAGAAACGACTGGCTGAAGCATGTACTGAACTGCATCTAACTCTGTACTTAATTACAGTCTGTACGGACCAAGCCTGGTAATTTTAATACAACTCAGCACCAGCTGAGGCAACTGTGAAGCTATAAAGACACTATATCTTCCAAAAAACTTTGGCTTCTACCTCCCACACTTCATCCTCATCGTGACAAAAGGACTCTGATGAACGCCTTCCTAGCATCTGACAGCCTCAGTGTCAGCATGCTGATAGGGAGAACACACTGCTGCTTATAAATCCTATTTATAGTCAACTTATTGCTACTTACGGCTTTGGAAACTATAACTGACACCTGCCCAAATGGCAAGAATTTCCAAAGCTTTGGTGGTAAGGTCCCTATTCTGCAACCAATGAGAGCCCTTGCGTACGGGAATAAATTGGGGAGCGTTTAATCAGTGCCTGCAACTGCCTGCTAAGAAGGCAACATTTTGGAAGACTTCGCATTACTCTTGGCCAGCTACTCTCCTAACAGTTAACAAGAGGAAAAATATACGTTTTTCAAAAGGGACTTCTATTTTCTGAAGTGCAAACTAATTTTATTCCAAGTATAACTGCACTGCTTAAGCAACTTTTCTCTCCCAGATTTAAAAAAAAATGGGAATGAAAAGGGCTGATGCTATTTTTGGACTGATCTCAGGCTATCACATCAAAAGCAAGCATTTTTAGTGAAGTCAGTT
Source organism: Tragopan temminckii (assembly GCA_028571105.1). Classification (NCBI taxonomy): domain Eukaryota; kingdom Metazoa; phylum Chordata; class Aves; order Galliformes; family Phasianidae; genus Tragopan; species Tragopan temminckii. The sequence continues at coordinate 2,308 of JAOWBP010028130.1, read as the reverse complement.
TTCAATGATGGAAATGTATTTGTTTCAGGTGGAATGATTCCAAAATAGAAAAAAGGCGGAGGACTGTGTTGTTTATGTAGAATTCAATTACTGTCATTCTTCTAAAGATTACTCCCTCTACAGATTACTGCATTTAGCTCCTTCCCCTATGATAAAATCAATAGCATTAGATTCTTTTACACCATCTTTGGCTAGTTACTTAAAACTGTAACAAAAATGCACATTCTATCATAACCAACCTAAATTTTGACCAGTTGTGAAAATGTCAGGAAAAAAACAAAAAACTCAGAGCACTTTGCTTCAAATCATGTCAGTGAAGAATACTATTGATTTTATCTTTTTACAAATACTGAAAGATGCAGATCAGCTGCTGGGGCTGTTCAAAGATAGCACTGAAATGAGACTAAAATAAAAACTTAAACAAAGTCAGTCTAAGAAAATACAAATTGCTTTTTACATGGAACAAACATTGCTAACTTGTTAGCCAGAAGCATCCTTTCGTTTTTTTTTTGGAAAGCACGCATAAAGTGGAGATAAAGAACAAGCCCCACAACAATTAAATTCAGAAAACTAAGCTCATGTTTTAAAAATTGATAAGAGGAGAAAAACGAATTCTATGGGGCTGATCCTGCAAACCACACAAAACATCATAGCCAAAAATGCTAGAACAATGGGCTCTGCTTTGAATATTAATTGGCTTTCTAACTGATAATTGCAAAGCTAACATTTACACAACATAGTCAGACAAGGAAAATCTCCCATCTCATTTAGCAGGCAGTTCTGCAATGACTGAATGGTAAGTAAGCAAACAGAATATGTAATTAGATTCCATACTTGAAGTATTTGGTCTCCAGCAAGAAGTCTTCCATCTCTGGCAATGATCCCATCTCGATAAACCTCCTGAATAACAATGTTGATCAAAGGCGTTTCATTGCCACCCACTATGCTAATTCCTAATTCAATATAAGGATTGGACCGATGAATTTCAATAGTAGTGATCTCTCCCTCAGGCAAGGTAGGTGGCTGTTGATTTGCTGCCAATTATTTAAAAAAAGAAAGAAAGAAAAATGATTAATATCCTTCATACCTCATCCACTTTCAATAAAGCAAATTGCCAGAGGACTGTATAGAGCACGGCACACAATGGTTTCACAAACTAAACAACTGTGATAGTATTACTTTTGCTATTTATTGATTCATCTAGATCATTAGAAATAATCAATAGTAAATTAGCAGCATCTATGCTTCGTGAAATTGAGGTTAATTGTTTTTTTGAAAATGATATTCTGAACCTTTTGGCTCCTGGCCTTTATTATAATAAACATTTCCAATTTGATCAAGTGTATTCACATTTGATGATGACAACAGCAAAAAATCATTTGGGTTTGCAGCACACAGCACGTCTTCACTATGTTTCTTCATTAGCTGCTATTATATAAATCATGTGCTTCCACTGAGCTAACAGGCACCAAGAAAGAGCCCATTTCTGAAGCAAGCATGGAGACAACAAAGGAGGATGCTAAGGGATGGTAGATATACAGAGGAAGGAAGAGGAAACGACCACCTTCCTCTGTGGTAAGGCTGAGTGCTTCCTCTCTAAACTCCCAGACGCTAGAGGTGTTAGTGCTAACTCAAAGCAGGTGGATGCAGGAGTTACTTAGCTACTTTCTGGGCCGAGCAGGGCAGCACTCGGTGTGCAGGAAGCCTGCTGATCCAGTGGGGACCCAAGGGAGAGGGGAGAAAAAATCTCAGATAACAACTGCTGCAATTTTACAGAAAACACATGGCTTCAGCTTCACTGCCACTAGGTTGACATGAACTACATTAGTGAGAGAGTTTCATTATGACAGATTTCTACTCTGTCTGCTCACAGGACATAATGAATCTCCATTAGTGGCTGACCACATAGCGAAGCTGCCGCATCTCAATAGGCTGTGATAAGTGTTGCTCCTGGATTGGACTAGACCTGTTTCTTACATGTTATTCCTGTTTTCAGTATCCAGAACAGGGAGAATTCCTCAGAGCACTGGAATGAAACTTCGTTTGCCAGGGGAGGTTCAGTTTGCATACTATAAAAAATTTCTTGTCTGAAAGAGTGGTCAAGCATTGGAACAGACTGCCCAGGGAGGTGGTGGAACCATTGTACCTAGAAGCATTCAAGAACTGTGTAGATGTGGTACTTAGGGATCAGAGAATCATAGAGTGGCCTGGGTTGAAAAGGACCACAACGATCATCGAGTTTCAACCCCCCTGCTATGCGCAGGTCGCCAACCACCAGACCAGGCTGCCCAGAGCCACATCCAGCCTG
>JAOWBP010028109.1:0-16264 GCA_028571105.1 Tragopan temminckii | reverse complement strand
TACAGTCAGTGAGGGTCAGATGCTGAGTGAACTGCAAATCACAGAACCCATGCCTTAGAGGATATGTCTGTGCACAGAATTTCTGCGCTCCTCCATCTTAACCAAGTGGTTCATTTTGTATGACAGTCCTAGCTGTGCCTCTGAGGTCTTTGTTAGTTGCAGCTCCTTTTCTCTGGATACATAGGTGATATCACAGAGTATTTCTTAAAAAGCACTGTAAGGTTGGGCCTTCTTCAGCCAGTAAAGACAGAGGGATGCAGTACACAGGGGTGTCTGGCTCCAGAGGTTCCTCACATTAAAATGCAGGAAGATCTTCCAGAGGAACCTCATTTTCTCTGACACCATTTCTATCTCCATTCTCATTATATTCTATGGCTTTAAGCCACGATCCCCTGCTTATTTCCTCTTATCACCATAAAACCATCACTTTTAATCCTCTATCTCAGGTTTTTGAACACACTGTAATTCCAAAGAGGAAAGGAAAAGAAAAAATAAGGAATGGAAAGAGAGAAGATGCAGGAGCTTTCACACTTATGGGTTCCAAAACAGTTATTTTATCTACTGAAATACACTGAAGAGCAGGAATATTGGAAGTTTTCAGAGTTTTGCCAATGCATTTCAGTCTTGGCTCACATCTCTTCTATTATAGTTCTGGACTGTGGCTCTAGAAGAAATCGGCAAAATGAGTCAAGTTTTTTTTCAGATACTAGTAAGTGAAAAAAACTGATTTTTTTTACACATATAACAGATCTCTCAGACAGTAAATCGCAATTGGAAAATAAATCTTCTACCATAACTTCCTGTGGGATGTGTTTTTAATGTACTTTTAAAAACTAAAATCTGTTTTAAACTGTTACTTTTCGCAGCCATTTACTAAAAATGAAAATATGGCATAATTTTCAGTACTGTTACGTTCTGAATTGTGCTTCACCTCATCAGGGTTTAACAAGGTTCATCTTTTCAAATTTGTCGTGGCTTGATTTCTATCACTGGACTTGCAGCTTTACAAAAGAGTGTGAAAATCATTCAGATTCAGGCAGCAAGTGTTCCAGGGGCTCTCACCTCTTTGCACCACTCAGGCACACATGTGTACACTACTGCATCTCTGTTCTAGTGGTATTATTGATCTGTGATTATCTGTTTGCTGTTTACTTATATCTCACCAACTGAACTGTGAACGCACACTATGTGTGATCAGTGATGGCAGGGTATTCCAAGCAGGCTGCAAATCACAGGAGAAAAACATGAGAGAGGTACTTAATGTTTCTGGTACCAGTTTGAGGACACAGTACTAATTCAATAGTTAGAATTTTAATAAACTCTTTATAAAGGGGGTGAATTCCAAGGACAGCATTTGGGATGAGACATTTCTTTTTAGAAAGCATGTCAACCCCATGCAAATCCTGATCATTTTTGCAGCTCAACATCACCATATTTTCTTACTTGTGTTTGATGGCAGGATCAAAGATTATTTTTCCTAGTTATTTACACATAAACATTTTTAACACTGGGTGATCATTTTGAATCTTGTTGAGGCATGTAAATGGGCAAACTGCGTGTCTCTACAGGATCTGCTCTTTAGAAACTGAGTCGGAAACTGATGCACAGTAGTTTTTAATACTGAAGTTGTGTTTAACATTAATATTCTTTCCATATTTATCAAACTATAACGAAAACTGAAGCATCTGTGATCTTCATTCTTTCTAACAGTGCAGCTATTTACAGCATTCTACAAGATTATCAGATGGTGTGTGGTATGAAATATGTTTCAGAGGTCCCAGTTCTTGTTAAATTAAGGTCTAGCATGTGAATTTTGAAGTGCTTCCAATTCTTTCCAAGGAAAGTCAAACCAAATATAATTGTCCTCTTTATGAAAAAGCTTTAGTCAGAAGTCACCAGTGCCATGTATATCATTTAATAATGACTTTGGTTCATGACTTTCTGTGGCTGAACTTGTTGCTGTAAGTTCTTTCAACTTTCCAATATCACCCCTAGGTCATTCCTGAGATATGCTTACAGCTGCTCACAGCTCCAAGGAAGCTGTTTTCTGAAATAAAGTGAAGGACTCTGCTCTTTTTACTGCTGTTGCTTTGGATTCTGATTTCCTCAGAGGGTGAAATTTAGAATAAGGAAATGGTTAAGAGGAGTGACTATGGGAGAGGAGGCTACAAAGTTTGTTTGACTTAGCTTTTGGTTTTTAGTAGCTATTACAAAGCCATTAGAAATCTTTGTGCCCAGAGGAATGCCACTGTATCAAGGTGAATTTTCTTACAGAATATGCTTAGTTCAGATGAAACAGACACACAAATAGTATAGGTTTGTATACTGTGACCATGTCTGTGTTCTGTTAGAAAGGATTTTTTTTTTCATTACATTTACAACATTTGGGATGGAAGACTATCTTTTGATTCACCAACCATTACAGGAAGGGTATTCTGCAAATGCAAAATACCCCTGCACGGTACAACTATCTGTCTAGTGGAGCAAAATGGAAGAAGTCCAGCTGGGATGCCTAGTTGAAGATGGTTGTGAAACCTTCATTGGTCAGTTCTAGACATCTTCTGAAAAGCAGGATGCTTTTGTTTAGTTGCCTAGAAATGTATTTGAGCACCATTTTGAGGTTTTGGAACATACCAAATATTTCAGGTATAGCTATTTGTGGCGGGAAGCAAAACAATAAAAATAAAAAACACAGTTCCCAGACACCATTATTCAAACATTTCAATGACATTATTTACATGACAGTATTACTTTAGAAGAGTATTTTCCTAAATGATTGAGCGTTTTCGAAACTAGGTACAGAGATACTGCAGAATAAAAGTTCATTTGATTGAATTAAACTGTAATTCTTTTCATCTTCAAATAGGAGGACTGGGGTTCATTTCTGTTGTAACATCCTACCACATCTCACAGCAGCGTCATTCAGCCACCCTCCTGTCCTGACCCCAATGAAGCCCATGCCCAGTCTAATGCTGACTTCACAGGGAGCAAAACCAATCCACCAATCCACCTTCGTTTCTTCATAACTTTGGGATGAAATCAAAATACCTTTTTTCGTTATTTCAGAGACATGATGATGTGTGACAGTGCCAGTATTGTTGCTGTTTGGGCCTGTCATGCAGGAAGGCTGTTGTGCTGAATGTTCACTTCTTTAGATGCAGTGATTTCTTCCAAGACTCGTTTGGATCATGTAAAAGGCGAGATTGTTCTCTCCTTTCCCATGGCCCCTTAAGTCATCTGGCACAAAGGCATTTTCTGCACTCACTAAAACTGCCCCTAAGACACTTGCTTGGAGGAGTGATTGCACGGTAAATTTTTGCTTTAGCTTCCTTTTTGTGAGATGTCCTGTTTGCCTCAGTGACAGGGCACTTCATTCCTATTCAGTGTTTGTCTGCAAATTAACTCTCAATTACAGCTGGGTAAGAGCTCTGTAAATTAGAGCAGTTTCAGAATACATGAACAATTTAGTGGTGTATTTTTCTTTTTTTTTTTCTTGGTGCAACTTCTTTTTTTTTTAAATACTTATGGTAGGAAATTCTCTAGCCATATGTTGTTATTCTTTGCTATTTGTAGTGTTTCTTCCTTCTGCTCAGTCTTTCTCCCTACTTGTCTCTGCTCTGATGGCAGATACCATACTTCTAAATTTCCTCCTGAGCAGCAGGGTCAAATTCTGAACAACTCTCCCAGCATTCTTTTAGTGTGTTCTTCCTGCAAGCCGCACTACCTGATAGATTTTTAAAAGGAAGAGTGAAGTTTTGCTTTTCACATTATGACAATTAAAAAGCACTTATAAGTAGGGCTAACAGCTCACTCTATATTCAGACCATGCTTTCAGATCCCAGCTCCTTTGCTATTCCTTTATTTTTTGTGTTAAACTCTCCCTGGTAGATAAACCCCTCTTCACCTGTGCTGTTTTGTAGGGAGTTCTGGAAGAAATTTTTAGTTTAAAGTTTGTGACTGGGAAGGGAGTATTGACTTGATAGTGTTCAGCTGCCATGACTGTTTCAATGTTTTCTGTCTTTAAAATTTGGCAATAGGAGTTGAAAGTGAGTATATAGTGTGAACAATTGTCAGGGAGTTACTTATCCTTCTGAAAAAAAGAATCAAATTGGAATAAACTTAAGTGTGTATTTCACAGACAAAGGGAAGGAATTTCCCTTCTCTCATGCTACAGAGAGAATTTTGATAAGCTATCAACAAATTCATTAAATATACCATCTGATTCAAGTATATTCTACTCTTTCTCTCTGCCTACGTGCTAACCAAACCAGCCATACAGCAAACTGCACCCTATCCTTTCTGAAGCCAGAGGAAATCTCCTTTTTACCACTGTAGCATCTTCATGCAGATCTGCCTCAGACCTTCTGCTTACCCTGCTCAGCCTGCATGGTCACCTCTGGGGACCTTCTATGCTCTCCAGGAGTTGTGCTGGGCTCAGGACTGCAAGTCTTCCTCCTGAAGCATTACTGTCACTCTAGCAAGATGTAAGATGTAGATCTGTATGGCAAAATGGAGTCAAATATTATAACACTGTTGCATATGTTCACGTATTTCAGAGTTTAGAAGTGTATATAATTCTCCACACAGCTTGAACTTTAGACTACTGGATGTACTTTTTGTAGCTAAATTAACTTCTTGCAATGATTTAGCTCTTTTTTCCCTTTTTCCCTCAAATGATTTTTACTTCAGTTATTCCTAGCCTTGGAAGAACATCCATTTTCTGTTTATAAACCAGTCTCTTCAACTGCATAACACCAAATCTGTGCAGCACTTAAAGTGCTATTAAATATGCCTCTGCTACCTCTGGAGAATGACTTATTCTCTTTGCTGTTCTCAGGAAATTTCTAGATAATGCTCTGCAACCCACTTGGGCAACATTCTGCATATTGGTCACTAATGGTCTGTTCCATGTTTTCATGAAACGTCTGGGATCTGAGCTGAAGAAAGACTGAGCATTAATTGCAGCACTGTCTGCAACTACAACAGGCTGTAGCTGGATAGTGAATGCATCAAGTGCTCTAAAAAAACCACACAAATTACTTGAAAAATCAGGTTCTTTCTAGGTTCTGCTTCCTGCATTCATTATTGCTTTAGGTAAATTGCCACTATATTGAAAAATACCACCTATTCCATGCAGCATTGATGGCATATTTTCTCATCCACTGCCTCGTGTTCTAGAAATTGGGTTGCTTCCCAATTTAATGATTTCTGACTGGAGAATAAAAGTGATAATGAATATGGGTTTTAAAGTCCAGAAGGTGTACAAACTAACCTAGAAACCTGACATCTTGAAGCAGCTCCTTCCTGCAAAAGTTTCATGGTCTTGGAAGTATAAAGGCAGCACCGCTTCATTCAGTCCTTTCAGGACTGTGGGATCTGAGTATTTGGGTGGATTTCCTTGTGACTCTTAAAATGATGCCTGTCAGGAAATGGCTTAGAAATCATTCCAGTCTTCTGTACTTTCTTACCAGCTGGTTAGGGGCTGCTTCACACTGAAGATCAGTGAGACATCCTGTGCTAGAAGTATAGGAGAAACTCTTAGAACACTTAAGAATTAAGAGGGAAGCTTGTTCATTCCTGGCCCAAATTTTTCTTTTCCTATCTCAAAGTCACTCATGATTCCTGACCCACGGCTACTCTGTGTCCTGCTATGGGCAAAGTCGCTGAGAAAACCACAAAGAACATCAACTGAGAGCTGCTTCAGCCCATCAGGCAGGCCTTTGCCTCTAGAGGTCTCCCAACTCTTCGTGCATCTGGAAACCCAAATGCAGCGCTAGGTACCTCTGTCAGCTGTTCTCAGAATGTCTCTCCCCAATCCTTCAGAATTAGCTCTTGTAGCATTTGTGTTTTGTGATTCACAAATACAGTTCTGTCTTGTCTCAATCTGACATTATCAGAACTCATTAGCTGACTTTATAGGAAGTTTTCTTATAGGAGTTATACAGGGGGAAACATGGGGCAGTGCAGCCAGATTGTGTCATAATGTGTAAATCTCCTGGTTGGAAATGAACGTTTAATTGATGTGCTCCATAAGCATGCATCCAAGAAACTGAATGAATTTGAATTATTTTTATTTTTTATTTTATTTTTATTTTTTATTTGTGTCTCCTGACTGCAGAGGAAGAAAAAACTGGCAAACATTTATATAACAGTGTCATGGTATCTCTGCCATGCTCCTTTTTCCCACAGTGCGGTGGGTGCTGGCCCATCCCAGCCATTGTGGATGGTATTGAGGAGTTTCCCACTGGGATTGGTCAGCCTGCTTCATATCAATGTATTATATAGGCATTGTGCCTTCACAGGGGTGTTGTCTGATCTGCATCAGTACAGTGAGAAATCACAGCCACCCAGCATGGCCCAGCACTTCCTTGTCAGCTGTATCCACAGGCAGACTGCAGCAGGAAAGGGTGACATGCTATCCTCCTATCTATTTGCATTTAGACCTGTTTTCCCACTCAGAGGGGGGAAAGCGACTGCATTCAAGATGCCAGCAGGAGTGCAGCAGGAGCTGCAGCCTCTCAGACACACAGTCAGCTGCTTCTTCCTGCAGGTGCTGTGGAGTTGCTCAGCCAGGACTGTTGCCCCAGCCCCAGCAGGATGCTGGCTACTGTGACCCAAAGAGGCAGTGAGTCCTACAGCTGGCACCCCTCCGCCTTGGGGAGAAGGGGGGAGTCACTCCCTGTATTAAACACCCCATATGAAGGCTTAAAATAGCCACCCTTGTTTAAACTGAGCGGACCCAGAGGCATTCAGAACATGCACAAATGTGAAAGTATTCATCTAAAGAGCAGTTAGCTATAGAAGAAATGTTAATAGCAAAAGCTTTTGTGAAAATTGGAGGAAAATAGGAATGTGCAGTACCTCAGACATAAAGTAATGCTGATGTGTGCCAGCTGATGGCTGATGTCTGCAGTTCAGAGAGATCGGCTAAGTCGTAATAGCACAGGAGAATGGGAAGATGTGGCTGCTAAATGTACATTCTGATTCAATGTAAAGCAACCAGAGATTTAGAGGCAGAAATTTTTTTCATGAGTGTGGCATGCTAAGAAGAAAATTAATTCCCAAGTCATTAGCAAAGTTACATAATTTGTATGATAAATCTTTAAAATAATACATTATTCTGGAATGTATGTATTCAAGTTTTAAAGAATAAAATTTGAAATGTATTTGAGAGCCAACTGTGCTAGGAATCACCTGGATTGTTAAAAATTTCCATTAAAACATTCAGAGGCATATGGACATTTTTTACCTTACTGAAAATAAATCAAAAGATTTTATAGCTTACAGTTTTGGTCATTGACTGTGTTTTGTGGTAAAGGTTTTTGCTGGTGAATGGGCCTCTTGAATGAGACCTCTAAATTTGTAGTATTTTCTGTTTCATCTTAAAGCAAGTTTCATTAAGAAAAAAGGATTCAAATCTTTCTGCAAACAATAAGAGCCAGCTTAATCCCCTTTAGGAAGCTGATAACAGGGAAGAATTACCTCCTTTCCACGGTTGCTTGGCTTTCAAGGTAAACTGAAAGCAAGGAGGGCCTCGGCTGCAGCTGTAATGAGGCAGCTGCTGCTTTCCGAAGAGCTGCACGCAGCCGTCAGACAGCACTCGGATGCATGCAGACCTATAAGGAGCCGTGAGAGTGATCAGCAGCCACAGACACGGGTTAAGAAGATTTGAGGAAATTTGTTCAGCCTGAAAAAACCCTGAGAGAAGACTTAAGAGAACAGCGAAAAGTGAAGTAGATCACGATCTCTTACTTGCTGCAGGTGAGAAGTAAGATGTCATGGTTTTAAATTTAAGTGACAAAGATTTAAGGAAGCAAATCCATTTTGCTGACCAGCAGGTGAAGCAGAGGAACAGACTGCCTGTGGTACTGTCACCTCCTGCTCACTGGAAGATCTGAGGAATTAGTTATAGTGTCTAAAATCATCTGCACTGCAGGACCCTTAGCTCCCAGGGCTGGTGCAGCCCTTGCTGCGTACCAGCTCCAACTCAGAACAAAATGTCCACCATCTCCTTCCTTCTCTGGCCCTGTTTTCAAAGCAAAGTAAAACAAGGCATGCAGGACACAGAGGAGGCAGAAGGACTGCCAGCATATCCATGTTGGATGATCCAGGGGCAGGAGTGAGAATGCTCACTGTGTGCTTGGCAGACCCCAGACTGGACCAGGTTGAGATGAGCAGAGGGACTCCTCCAGATCTCTTCTGGGTTTATTTTTTGGTGAACTGCTGTGAAAAATAAGTAGAGACAGGTGTCAGCTGCCACCTGAGCTCGTTGTCATCTGAGAAACCCCACTCAGTCACTCAGAGGTGACATCTCATTGTCAATTGAGGGATCAGAGACACGATGCTAGAGGGACAGCACACTATTCTGACTGGTCCACAAAACACAGTATTATGTGGGGCTGTGACAACCCCAAGGACGCAGCTTTAGGGACAGCAAGCTGGGAGTAATGTCAGCTTTGAAAGGGTTGATAACAGCAGGACAAGGGGAAATGGTTTTAAGTTGAAGGAGGGAAGATTTAGGTTGGATGTCAGGGGGAAGTTCTTTACTATGAGAGTGTTGAGGTGTTGGAACAGGCTGTCCAGAGAGGTTGTGGATGCCCCATCCCAAGAGGTGTTCAAGGCCAGGTTGGATAGGGCCCTGGGCAGCCTGGTCTAGTATTAAATGTGGAGGTTGATGTCCCTGCCTGTGGTGGAAGGGTTGGAGATTCATGATCCTTGTGGCCCCTTCCAACCAAGGCCATTCTCTGATTCTGTGATTCTGTGGTGTGCGCTGTCTCAGGGACTTCTTTGTTTAAGGAGCACTCTGTGAAAATTGTTTAACATTCTCCTGCTCGATACTGCCTCTCAAGTGTGAAATGAACCCATTTTGACTCACTGGGAGAGGAGAGATGCATTACATTTCTTAACTCTTCTCTCTCTGCTCCTTATGTTAAGCAAAGGAAAAAATAGTCCCAGCTGCCAGCACAGCTCAGAAAAGCAGACGGCTTTAAAGATCTTCCACACAGGGAGAACTGCCACTTGGAGAAACTTGCTGCTACTCAGCTGTGCTTTGTATGGGAGCAAGTCCTTTCGCTGCTCACTTTTGTCACTGAATGTGAAATCCGGTGAGGTCTTCCTGGTCTAGGAACTTGGCAGAAGTGAATGCTAAGGAGGAGATCTCTTACAGGAAAGAGTGATTTTGAAGGAAAGATTGATAATTCTAAAACATAATTAAAGAAGCTTAGATCTACGTACGTTTTTCACTTATTCTACTGTAAAGCACAACAGGAGAGAAATGGACAAACTGGGGAGCACAGCAAAGGACTGCTGAGATGTTCCTGGGACTGGAGCCCATGATTTCCAAGGGCAAACTGAGGGATCATGCTTTGGAGAGACCTAATACCTGTCTTCAGCTAGTTCTAACTACCGTGAAGGTGAATTACAGATCAGGCATAAAGCAGACTTTTCTCAGATCAGCCAAGCAGGAGGGCAAGAGGCAACAGTTACAAGCTGCAAAAAGTCAAGGCACTGCATCATGTAAGGCAGGGATCAGCTGCCCATTCCTTGTAAACACCTTTGGCCGCCCTTATAGTAAAGTTTTCCAGTATTAATGCTGATAATAATGATATAGCTAAGGAGCATATGAAATGATTTTATGGCCATAGTTCTCTAGTTTTGTATGAGAGGTAAAAATATGTATTAAATATTATAGAATACCTGATTGGTCTCTGGCAAGATCGTGCTTGACATTGAATGGGACCCATGCACTCCAATGAACTGAGATCTAGTAGAGCCCCTTGGACAGCGGGCTCACTTTGCTTTATGGTCCTTTTTTCAAAACTGATTTAAGCACTGAGCTGTTGCTCAGGGTTTCTTCCTTTATTTTGTGCCTTCTCTCTCTTCTCAGCTTTCTGCACTGACTCACCACTCAGCATCTGCTGCCCAAGCAGCAGACTCCAAGGCTTAACTGTGAGATTTTGATTGATTTCAGCGTCAGTAAGGAAGCAGCAGCTCTTGAGCTCTTGAGCTGCTGCCCAGTATTGAAAGCATCTGTGGAACTACGGAACACAGCCACAGTTTTACAGAGCCTGTCTTTCTGATAAAACACCTGAATGTATCGATGAGGATGAAACTGCTCTGGCAGCAGAAGTCCCCTTCCCCCAGCAGAAGAATCCTCTTTAGTGCAGGATAGGAATTTGTATGGAAGTAAAAGCAGTAAAATAGACACCTGACAATGGAGTGCTGTGTAGAAATCCCATTACCACTTATCACCTGCAGTATAAGGCACAGTGCCTGGCTCCCTGATCCTTGCGATGCTGAGAGAAACATTCAGAGCAAATAGCTTGGCGTTCAGGTGCTCTGTCTGGGTGCTCTCAGTCACCTTCTGTTCGTTCTTTATTGTTTCATTTCATACACTTTCACATCCTCTTCCCATGAGTACTTCTGAGCTTTTCTCCATGCTATTGTCTTCTAAGGAGCCCTCTGCCATTATGGCTTCCATTCTAGCCTTCCAAATGCCGTCAGCAATCCCCATTTATCACTTGTTTGTCAGTTCACGACACGCTGCTATCTCAGGTTGATAGGAAAAAAATAATAGTAAAATATTAAGAAATCTATACAGATCTGTAAGCGTTGCTGTATTTTCTTCTGTTTTTGAAGTTTTGACTCAAGCTGGTTCTTTCTCTTCTCTGTCACTATTACAGGGTGCCTTGAGAGGCCAGAACCCATCTTTGCTCTATCAGCAAAAAGCTTTGTATGTCTGAACCTTGATCTCAGAAGGTGCTTAAGAATTTGGCCCTCAACCAGATTTGGGATTTATCACGTGTCTTAGATGTTCAGTCAGGAATGAAGTGCTTTGCTAGACCAGCAGTATGTAAGTAACAGCTGATACTATCCAGCTCAGTCTCTGTTGTGCCTTAGCAACGAAAATTTATGTGGACTGTGAAGTTCTGCACATGGAATGGGAACTGTCCATGCACAAGGTAGAGAGAAAGGAGACTTCTACCTTGCTAAGTGTCTTCTGTTCTGATAGGAGCTGCAGTGGCAGGCAGAGGAAGAGAATTATAACATGAAAAATGACTTTATGCCGAGGAATATTTTGTATAACTTCCCTTTCTTGTTCCCTAAGGAAAAAAAAAAAAACCCTTGGTTATTGTGATCTCACTTTGTTGCCCTGTTTATCCACCTTATATTACATTTAAAATAATTACTTGCATTCAGTGAAAATTGCCAGAGGATAGGACGTGCCAAAATGTTAAATTCTAAAAACAATGAAGTTCAGTGACTAGGTAGAGATGCAAGATTTAAATTGGTCATACACAATTGTGCTTAGTTTTAGCATGGTGTTACTACTGCTTTTGTTGTGGTAACACTAAGCACCCTTCTTAGTATTGTTTCAAGTACCTTTGAAAATGAGATCTGGAAGTCAACCAACTAGCGGCACTGAATTCCGTCCATACAAATCTTGATGGGGAAGCAAATCCTATTCAGATTTATAAGTCAAGCAGATCTACTTTTATGGTATTAAATATTAAAGATTTATAGTAAATCATGAAGTGCTTTGTTCCAGGATGTTTGGTATGTACACAATAGCATACATGCATCCAAAAGGGATTTGATAATTTGCAACACAGTTTTTGCAAGGTGACTATATCCAATATTCCACAGGTTTATACTTGACATTTTGTGCACCAAACCTCTACATGCAGCAGTTCTCTGTTGTTTTTGGAATCTGTTAAAACAGAGAAACAAATAAACAATCAGAAGAAAAACAGACACACAAAAAAAGAAGTAGAAGAAACATATATATGTATATATGCTTTAGCAGAGAATTGGGCTAGATAATCTCCAGAGGTCCCTTTCATCCCCTACAGTCCTGTGATTCTGTGATATGTATACATACATATATATATATATAGTAATTATTTTTTCCCAAGGTGAATTTAAAGCTGTGGTTGAGAGTTTTGCTTTCGTACAACTCAGTGAAATTGCATCCTAATTTCTTTTTTAACATGGGGTTTATAAATTGTGCACCCAAATTCAAATGTTCAATGGAAATTCTTCTTTGTTCTTCCTGCAGGCTAAGGCTGGTTTCACAAACTTCAGACAAGTGAGGTCATATAATCTTTCTCAATGGCTTTACTGTGTTAGGATAACTATTGCCATTGCATGTTTTTATGGAATATGCCATTATAAAAATATGCAGGTGAATTTTGGCAGAGATTTGTTTTGGGAGCTCAGTTCTGGATAAAAATATCCAGAATGCCTGGATGCAACTGGATATAACTACTGGATATATCTGCTTTATATCCTATGGTCTCACTCATCTTTCTCCACAGCAGCTACAAATTAGGTCTGCCACTCTGATTTTTTTCTGTAAACAATATCTACTTCTCCATGAATGTGAGCTATACCTGTCTCTCAAACAGTCTGCTTTGATTAACATCATTCCCTGAGCTCAGAACAATCTGTACTTTGCTTGAAATGTGTTGCTTCTCTTTCAGATTTGAAGGCGGCACGTGATTGTCTGTGAACACAGAAAAGTGTTCTTCCTTTTTTCACCTGTATCAGTACATGTACTACAAAATAATCTTACTGTCTTACAAAGGTTGTCCACTCAAGCATTTAAAAAACAATTATCAACTTCTGCTTTAAAACTATTTATTTCACAATGTTATTTTCACTATATGTTTATAAACCTTAAAATTTCTGAACCATTAGAAATGCTTTAGTTAGCCCTCATCCTTTCTAAGTGAGTGCATTTTCTAACAAAATAGTATGAGAAACAGCCTTACAGACTGCCCCCATCATCCTATTTTCTCTCCGGTCATAGATGTTGAATATAGTCCGTACTGATATTAATACCTCTCTTCACATATTCAGTATATTAATTACAACGTACCTTCTAAAGTGTGCAAACCTGTCTGCAATATCTTGTATGGGCTTCCACTGTCAAGAAGCAGCTGGCCACTTAGAGAAGGAATATTGGAATAACGACACTAACAACTTTTTGTTGTTCTTTTTTCCTCAGTATTTTTTATAAAACCTCCTAGTTTTACAACTATCTGGTCATAAAATCTCAGATTCCAATCATAGTTGAACATTGCTGTCACCCTTCAAAACTAGACTTTCTAACAGCATTTAGAAAAGATACAAAATATTTATCTTGATGTACATTTTATTTACCCAGCCTTTTTCTCAAAGCTAACTGAACCA
This sequence comes from Tragopan temminckii, assembly GCA_028571105.1. Taxonomy (NCBI): domain Eukaryota; kingdom Metazoa; phylum Chordata; class Aves; order Galliformes; family Phasianidae; genus Tragopan; species Tragopan temminckii. Next base: position 3,070 of record JAOWBP010028109.1, on the reverse strand, counting down.
CCATGTTCAAAATCCCACTTTGTTGTGAAATCTAACGCTATGATGGCATCATATGGCTTTTGTTATGGTGTTTGATGTGGGAAAAAAGGTGATGAGCTGACAAAAAGGCTTGCCTTTGAAGAGACCTATTTCTCACGTTATGTTCATTTTAACCATCGACCATTTTTCAGCTTCCATTTGCTGTATTCACTTACTGTGTGTCACTTCTCATAGAGGCATCCCTCTGCCTGCTGGTCCTACTAACTAGGTGCAGATTTGATGGCATTGACAGTAGGACCACATATAGATTCTGTTTCTGCAGATCAGGTCATATTTTATCAGTGGGTGGAAATGGCTGAAACTGTGCTGCAAGGCACCACGAAATTTATTCACATTCTTCTGTTCTCAGTGTTTAAGTATTTCCTTTTGGCTTTCAGGATCAGCTCATCACACAGCACTAAACCTGAACAGCCACATCAGCTGCAGTGAATAAAGATTGATCTCTCAATCTTCTGTTTAAAGCAGAATGAAGAATACAACTTTTCAGAGCTACTGCCCTCTGCTTATTCGCTTGACATACTTGAATCAATAAAGGGACAAATCTTACTCCCTAGTGCAAACAGTATATTGACCATAAAGGAACTAACCTCAAATTATATAAATTGGAAAGGCTATCACCCTTGAATCATTACAAACAGAGATTGGCTTCTTTTTAGTTGACAGTTTTTGTTGCTATCATCTTCAAACAGCTCTTGCTGTGCTGGATAGCAATATTGTCTGAAAGTGAACCACCCGCTCTTCCTCTGCTGAGGTTCAGCCATAGCCAGAGCATGCTCTGCTTTCTGTCCCTGTTGCAGTTTTCTAAGCTTCTTGTTTAACGACATGCAAATGCCTGAGCAGTTATTGCAGAGGAAGGAAGTATTTTATTTCAGGGGTCAGAGGATTTTATTATTTTGTTTTGATGACTCAGAAGTTTAAATAAACGCATTAACTAGAAACCAGTACTTTATTACCTGGCTGTTCCTGACATGTGGCTTTATTCATTTGCAATTGATTTTATATTTCAGGAGTATTTGCTTTGTTTTAATATAAAAAATACAGTGAAGCAATTTTCCCATCACATGAAGTAGTCTATCCTTGAAAAAATCAATAAAACAAGATGAAAATATAGTCTGCAGCTCACTGAAATGGCCATCATGGAAGACTGTCACTCCGCAGTGATTTCTTTTTAAGCTGACTACCTATAATGCCTTATGGCTTGATCTTCCTGCAGTTCTCTTGGTGACCATGGAGTTTGTCACAGGCAAATCCCATGCAAACCACTGGACCACAGTATTGCTGGACTATAATACTGCTGATTTCTGCTCAGATTTTGGCTGTGTTTTGTAGAAGGAGCCTTCTGACATTGCAGCTTGATGGGAATACGTGGGAAGCATGAGCCTCTCTGCTCCCTGGAAGCTCTGAGTCTCTCAGCAGGTTTCTGGTTTCCCACCGAAGGGATGGATGTTTGTTTTGTTGTTTTTTTTCTTATGATAAGGCTGTGGAATATTACAAAATCATTATTTTTCCCCAAAGGCCATTTAGATGTACATTGCTCCCAATAAAACATCAACACTTTACCCTCCTCAGTATTGGTAGTATTCAAAAGAAGACCACTTGTCTCTTGGCCTCTCTTTAGCATTGCACAAACCGTCCTTTGGTTGTTTTTCTGTATATTGGTATTATTATTTAACATGATTGTTGCTGCTCAGAATTGAGACTGACCAGATACCAACCAGCTGTATTTAGAACATATATAGAAATATAAGGTCTCTGCCTCCAAAGGTTCTGCAGTAATTAGACATTTTAACCAGTTTTTGGTTTACTTAAAGAAGACTTTAGGCTCCAATATAAATAATGAAACAAATACTTTAACTCCTGCTTTGATGTTTTACTAATATTTTCCTTCTATTTTCTTGATCTAATATCTGGTCTCAAAACAACCATTTTCTATTGAGGGCAAATTACTCCTTTGTGTGTCTTGTCCTCCAGGCTCTTCCACTCATTAGGAGTTCAGTGCTTTTGCATCTCTTCTTCTTGATCCAACAACTAACTTTCCTATAATTTCTCAGATTTGACTTTAACAAAGTCAGTTATCAGCTAGGAATACGAGGAGTATAGGGTGTGATCAGGCATATGGAGATCAGACCCACAGAAATACAAGTGTGCTTTGTCTGTACTTCTACAATCAAGACACTCTGCCATTATTGGTGAGAAGCATTATATACACTACTAAAAATGCTACAAAGAAGGTTCTGATATAATGCAGCAGCTGCTCCGTTCCTGCTGCAATTTTAAAAGAGATTGTTACAAAGAGGAAATAGAGCAAGAAACAGAAATTAAGTGCAGCAAGATACCAGCTAAGGCTCTCTGTATTTCATTAAGTTCAGCACCACTGATTGTGGACACATTTCTATCTGTTTGTCCTAGCATAATTCTTTAGCATCTGTGAGAGTCATTTTTACTCAGAATCCAGGTGGGATAGATTTTGTTTGCATTTTCTTCCAGAGGTTCAAAAACATTCTAAATCATTGCTCAAATTCCATAGAAAAAGATCACTTTATACTCAAAGTACAGACGACTTCCAAAAGAGGCAGGTACATAATTTCACATGCATAAATATTTGGATCTATTATGTTGAGGTATATCCTTTAATTGCAAAGGAACTGGGGTATATGGGTACAAAACTGCTATTTATATGTCTCAGGCTATCTAAAAATGCTGTATTACTGCTTTGTTATTCAGGTATTTATTATAGTGTATGCATTAAGTGTAGAAATCATTGAAAGTCTCTTAAAGTTAGCAACCCAGCAATTTCCACAAACAACCATTAATTAAAAAAAAAATCTGCTTGAAAAAAATTATGATGGTAGATTGTATATAATATCGACGTTGCCATGCATCAGTGCTGTCATTATTGTCAGGGCCAATACAAGCTGAGAGTTAAAACAGTATGGAAAATAAATGGAATGTCACTGAAACTACTGGAAAAAGACACCTCACAGAGCTTTGCTGTGTCACTCCTCCACACTGGAAGGCTGGGACTCGGTCA
>JAOWBP010028098.1:0-22355 GCA_028571105.1 Tragopan temminckii | reverse complement strand
CCCGTCCCTGCCCGTCCCGTCCCTGCCCTTCCCTTCCCTTCCCTTCCCTTCCCTTCCCTTCCCTTCCCTTCCCTTCCCTGCAGGACTCCAGGAGTAAGAAAGATGTCATTTGTATACTGAAAAGACAGGCAAGCTTACCTCTCTGATTTTTAAGCGTGAACACATTAAGTTCTCTGGTAGATAAGCTAAGTTTCAACTATGGCCAAAGCAAATTTATTTCTGGTACATTTCAAAGTTACCAAAACCTAGAAGCACACAGATGTGCTTTGTTACCTTTAACATAACAGCTTCAAGAAGAAACGCATTTCTACAAACAGCACCATTCATGTCAGTCATCCTTGATAGCATTTATACACGAACAAGATGTAAACTACAGCACTTGGAGGAACCATTTCATTCTGTTAACAGAGACAGGTAAGAGACAGGGAGCACAACAACCAGCCGTAAGACCTGAGGGTGTCTCACACATGTAAACCTGAGAAGACTCAGCACAGACATGATGCAGTAACTCCTCTCTCTCGTCAGCATCACTCTGAGGTTATCCTACTTGTCTCTGATTCATGGTGCAAATCTGAATATTACCCTAATGTAGAGCATAGCATAATGCTAACGGTAATCTGCACAATTTCAGAGGTTTTAAAGGAAATATCACAATCTGAAGTATGTTTGTGACAAACAGTCTTTTGTACAATTAGAGAACAAAGATTTTCCTAGGAGTTCATGAAATACTCCAGACATCTGTGATAAGAAATAAAATGATTAGAACAAGTTACTGCTGCCATTTACAGGAATGTTATCAATTAAAGCTCTCTGCTTGGCCATCTGTACAAGTGCAGTTACTCCTCTCATATTTGGGGAAACATGGTGAAGCAGAAAGCGGTACTTTGTAGGTTTTACATGGGTGCCTCCCTTCCCCATTTAAAAGCAGAAGTGATGAACTTAAAGATGTAATATGGTTAGCTTTAAAGAAAAGGAACTACAGCAGAGTCTGTATCGACACCCACAAATCACTGAGCACTCAGCAGAAAACACTTTCCTCTGTTTGCTTCATGTTCTTTTTTCATCTTCATACACATCACACACAAATCTCCAAATATTGGAATTTAGCACTGTAAGAGCTGAAGTCCAGGACCACCAATTCAGTCAGGATTCCAAGCAGCTGAGTGCTCCCTCAGACACATGGTAAGCATGAGGCCAAGTTACAACACATTTCTGATCAGAAAAGCCGCTGGCTACTAAACCCGACAAGTCTGATTCAAACCTCACCTCTAAGAACTACCATTGCTACTTCCTAACACCAGAATTTCTATTTTTGTAGGTGACTGAAGAGGAAGATGAAGACAAAGAGACACGACAAACCACATTCTGCTTTCCCTCTTGGGATAATCTTTTCATTGTGTTTGCAAATAACTGCAAACCATACTGACTATCCCAGGGTTACCAATGAAATCTGGTATCCAATCTGCCAAAACCTAACTTGCAGTCAGAACACAACAGAAGCCAACACAAAATCTCCTCCAGGCATTGATTTTAATGGCAAACCAACACCCACTGCTGAAATGCTGACAGCCACCCCCCAGCCTTTATCTTCAACAATGGGCCCAAACTCCTTCATATCTTCCTCTGCCCAAAGTGTTCCTGACACTGGAGGACCTAGGAATACCAGCAAACCCAAGATCCCCATGACAAAAGAAACATGTGAAGACAATAAGTTTCTTACACTGATTTGCTTCATTATAATAGCAGCCCTTGTACTCATCTGCACCTTCTTGTTTCTGTCAACTGTCGTAATAGCAAATAAACTGTCCTATCTCAAAAAAGTTCAACAAGGAAAACGTCGGCCCAGGAGCAATGGCGATATTCTGGCTAGCAACAGCTTCTGGCCAACTGCAGCAGGGACGTGGCAGAGGATACCTAAGGAGACAACTGGAACTGACGTGGTAATGCAGGACTTGCTATCAGAGAGAGATGCTGCAATCCAAATGAGAACCCGAGACGAACCTACTGAAAGTCACGCTAAAGACACAGATAATAAACATGAAAACAAAGAAACAATGTCACACAAAAACATTCTAACCAATTTTGTAGTTGAGATTTAGTCAGCTAAAAAGACCTTCAGCTTTTACGTTTTATACTGGATTAACATGAGACAGAAACTTAGCATTCGAGAAACAACACACATTGTAACATGGGAGAGCTAAACCTTCAAGCTTCTCATTTTTAAAGGTAGTGGGTATGCCGTAAAAACCTGTACATCAAGAAGGGAGTAGGACTGCATTAAAGAGAATTTTAGAAATAACACCAGGACTGTTTTAACTCCTTTAACCAGCAATCACGGTTGTAGGAACCAAAAAAAAAGCAGGGCAGAACTGCCATTTTTAAAGATCACTGGGGGACAAAAAAAGGAAAGGACAGTTAGAATATGCTATATTTACGTAGACTAAAGTGCTACACAGGCACTTGCTATTTTAAGAAAACCATAATTCAGTCACAACTTTGATGCCATTACTGAATCAGGAACTATTCTGTTAAAATGCCCTTTCAGGTTTATTTCATCAAAACTTCTTAAATCAGCTTAATTGCTTTTGAACCAGATTGAGAGCAATCATGCTTTTTGCTTTGATTTTAGGTGTAAATATGTGAAGTTTGTACTGTATGCTAAAATATAAGAACTCCTTTTTGTAATCATCAATAAACTAGAAACATCAGTTTTTAAATAAAGTTTACATTCTATTTTTTCTCCAAGTCACAAGGGGTAAAACCGCAGTATCGTGAACAAGCAGGAAAAAAAGTAGAGAATCATGATCCTATCAGTGGAAAGAAGGAAAAGAAATAGTAACGAGGGTGGGATCTGCAGCCAAAGACAGGTGGAAACTGTGAGGACTGAAGTGAATTTGGATGAGGTAAGACTCTAGAAAGTGTGTATCATAACATCAGCACGGGATCAGGATCTGCGTGTGCAGCAGGAGTTGGCAACAGACTGGAGAAGAGCCAGCACAGCCAGCAGAGCACAGCAGCAGGCATAGGACATGGAATAGCTACGGTGGAAGGCACAAGAATGCACTTGCAAAATGCTGTGAGGATAGGCTTGTGCACATTTCTTTTGGCAGGCAGCCTTTCTTGGCCAAAACACTTAAGGAGACAAAAAAGTAGTTTGGGTTATGATACGGACAGAGACAGCGGGAAAACAACTGCTTACAGCACGCAGTCCTCCTTTAATGGTGGCAACAGGTGCCAACATTGTCCAGACAGAAAAGCAAAGTGGGGAAGGGGAGGCAGAGGAAGGGTGAGATCTGCAGCTATCTGCCTGTAACACAGCTACCTAAAGGAAGATGTGCAAGCCAGCACCTCGTGATCAGATAGTGCTCTATGACTCACTGTAGCGAGCTTACGGTTGCATTTCCATTAATAACAGTGATAGCTCATCAAAACCACCACTGAATTTTTAGTAGTAAAAATGAAATCCAATCCAAACTTACTTCTGTATCATTCAAAAAAATTTGTAACCACAACTATTTTTTCAGCAAGGACTGGAAAACAAGCATTTATGAATTCCTACGTAACAGACACATACCCAACAAAGGCCACCTAAATATATGAGTTTTTATAAAGACAATTGAGCTGAAAAGTTTGCTTTTAAATCATGCAAACCTTGAGCTAAGCTTCTTAGTAATCCTCCTACTCTTGACACTTCCTGCAGCAAGTGTTGGTAAACTTCCTCTTTAGCTGCAGAAACTTGCTTCAACGTGAGACAAGCCATTTTAGAGCTGCTCGACTCCTAGTACAGTCTGTCCTCTCAAGGCTTCAAACAAAAAAATAAGAGAATGCGAAGACAAAGGTAAGAATCAAATTCAAAATGTAAAGACTTAATATTTGCATTATTTATTTTTTAAATGAACTGCACTTTGTACAGCACTTCCTAAGCTAATTCAAAGTTCCTGTAGTGTTTGGAAGATGCAGACATTCCATCTAGTTTCTAAGGTGTTGCTACTGTGAACTATCATGAAGTTTACACTTATGCATCATTCTAATATATTTTGAAACAATATATTTTTGAGCAGAAGAAAATAAAATGGTGTCATTTTTATCTGTTTTAAATCTTACAGTTTAGATAGTGATCTCTAGAAGCATTAATCTGCTGCTCATACGTGTTTGCACTGTTGCATCTGAAATTGACTTTTATAGTTACGCATACTGAGGTTCCAGGGGCAGATTCACAAGAGCAGCGTGATCACAAATTATCTCAAAACGCACAAAGTAACCTCAGGTAGAAATCACAACAGGTGTCTGTATTCTAATGATTTGCATCACACAGACATTCAGAAACCTGAACTCTGAGCAGTACAGGAACAAAGTCTGTTCCATCCCAACCTCCTAACGTTAACACGACCTCCTTTGTTACAAAAACTGTCCCCCATGCAGGAATTTATTTACGAAGACAGTTCAATATTGGAGTTCTGTACCATTATAGTTGCAATATTTGGAAACTCTTGCAAAATTATTACACTCTAACCTTAACTGCGGAAGTGAGGGAAGAGCAGGAAATGGACCTTAAAGAACCTTTCACCCAGGTCTCTGTTTATCTCTAGACTTCTCTCTCAGTCCTTCAGGTAGAAAGTAGGGCAATTTTCTTTACTCTTGTTTGTCAGTACTGCTGTGAGTGTTTCATATTTCATTTCACATCCATAATCATTTCTGTGATAGATAAAAGTTATTTTGAAACACTCTTTGCACTTCTCTCCAAATGCCTTTTTCAGAGAAGGTGGAACACAAAAAAACCCAGCGTGATATTGATGCCAGTGACAAAGCTGTTGACCACACAGATGACAAAAAACATGCAAGTTTAATCTGGCCTATTTTTTTCAGACTGTAAATATAAAATTGTCTGGTATCAGTAGTGTCACTTCAGGTTCAATTTAACGTGTTTTACTTTATTCTTGATGTAGGAGGAGACATATTTAAACAGACTGCAGGAAAATGGTCAGCAACGCAGTAATACTGGTTCTCTTCTGTGGAGAAATCTGGAAATCACTTTCCACTGAAATGCCTTCAAATGTTTCCACAAGCGAAAGCGCGGTGCACAGCAGCACCAGCAGCCCGGCAGAGGACAGATCTACCACGTACCAACTGCAAACAACCGGCCCCAGCGTGCAGAAGCCTGCAGGAGCGCTGACCGCTGGGACAACACTGCCACAGCTGCCTGAAACACACATAGAGCCCACCAACGGGAGCTGGGTTGCAGCAATGATAATGGGCATTGTTTTGGTTGGTATGGTAATTGCTATTAGCATGATTGTTTTATGGAAATGCTGCAAGAAGCCATTGCTAGCCGATTCAAACTGGGCAGGTCAGTCTCCGTTTGCAGACGGAGACACTCCAGATACCTTTATGGACTCCGGCCAGGCTATCAAACGTTCATCAGTTTTATTTACGTTGCCTTGGAAATTAAGAGAAGAAGCATCCGTACAGCACGACCCTCCCGCACCGGAGAAACCACCCAACGGCACCGCCGGCAGGCAGCAGCCCCCCGCAGAGCACAGCTGCTCTGCCACCGACACCGCCGCAGCAACGGCTCCCGGCCCAGAAGCAGCGAGCCCGGAGCAGGTGCCGTGCCCACAGCCTGCCGAGGGCCCCGAGCTGCCGCCTCCCCCTGCGTGGCTCACTGCGCCGGCCGAGCAGCACGCCTCGGATCCCGGCCAGCAAGAGGAACCTCACTCGGAAGTGAAGGAACCGTATCCCCCGCCGCTCCAGCTAACTACTGAAGAGATTTGTGAACCTCTGCCGCAGCCAGAACATCCTCAGTAGATTGCCAAAATAACTTTCCAAAACGCTTCTCATTTTTCTCAAATGAAGCACTCTTCAAGTAACCGACTAATGGAGAAGTTGACACAGGCAAGAACAGTGAGACCGCAGCAACAGCTCCCAGCATTTCTCAACGTCAGCTTTCACAAAAGGGAAGAACCCCTTTCTGCCCGAAACAAATCGTGGCAGAATACAGCAGGCCTGGTGCCCACTGCACGGCCTAATAGTGACTCCACTGGGCAGATAACAAATAATTCCTGATTTTGGAGACCGCAGGAAGCTGTGTGTGTACCTTTGTGTGTCAGTACATGCAACACACAGATGGATGTGCAGAGTAAAACTTTAGAGGGACTCAGAGCTTCTTGCAAAGGTTTGTTCTATTAGACTACATAAATGAACACAATGAATTCAAGTTAATTTTAATAAAGCTTTCTAATTCGAAGATGTTTTGGTTGCTTAAAGCATAACAGAGTTATTTGCTTAGATACAAAGCTTCTAATTCAAAACAGTCTAAATGCTCTGGCATGCATACATACAGACTGTCTCACACAGAGGTCTATTTTCTGCGTCAGATGGAGGAACCACTCGGGAACAGAGGATGACAGGTATTTAAAGCAAATCCCCCAGCAGCCATCAGTCCAGATCAAAGACTGATGAAATGCTTACTGATGTAAAAACTCCCATTATTTTGGATTATTTTTCAGTAATATAGTAGCATATTTTTGGTAGTAAAGTGGCCGTGAAAAAGAGGATATGGCTCCAACCACGTGAAGTACGAAAAGGTGGTGTTTTACCCAGACACTTGGTTTTGGTGGATGAAAAACAGTTCACAGAACATCCAGGCAAATGACTATCAGAATTAGCTGCACATTTACTAATTTCTTCCTTTTCTTCCTCTCAAGTAGGATTTTCAGAATGGATTCAATGTTATTAAACTTTAAAAACTGGTTTAAGGTTGTTGAGATTGCAGGTTCCTTTAACTCCAGATGCCCAGGTGGGCCCATCCTTTCTGGGCCTCAAGTACAAGAGAAGTTCACTGTCCCGTCCAGAGCCACGCATTTTTATTTTAACTATTTGATGGTAAACTGAAGGGAATTCTCAGAGGTAAATTACAAGCATGCATATTTTACTGACGTTTAATGCCAGATTTGTAGAAAGATTAGATTTGTAGAGAGAAGCTGCTAGATACTAAAGCTAGGTTTCCATGACATCTCTGCAAAATGACAAAAACTTGCAACCTTGAGTTTGTTGGGGGAGGGAATATACGTTTGGTCACATAGGCCACTTGTTTGTACATACTACAAAGGACATTACATCTTTAAAGTTACCACTAAAAATTAAGTCTCAAGTTGCACATACGCAACTCAGTGCAGCTGCATGTACAAAGAGAGTAGGAAAAGATGTTTACTATTTCTTTTTCTTATTGTTTATATGAGATGTATGAGTGTGCATGCCTGAAGAACAGCATTCTGGTTGCTCAAAGACTTTGAGGCTTTATGCATGGCACCATGTTAAAATATATACATATATTTTGTATGTGACAAATGTATGCATTACAAACTATGCATACCCTTGCCATATTGTTTGGAGAAAAGCAGATAAAGATTTCCTATAGAAAGCAGTAAATTCCTGCAGTATGTGCTGTTGGGTATAAACCCAACAACACAGAGATAACCTGATCCAAGCAGCACAAAACCAAGGATTTTTAAATTAGGAAAAGATATTCTGGCAGGGTAGCTTAAGTAAGTTCAAGATACGAAACCTAAATTAACATGAACCTTTCTTACTGGAACACAGACTAAATGAAGGCAGAAAAGAGCACAACTTACAGGACTTTCAAAATGGGAACATTTAAATGGGTTCATATGCTAAGCTAAGAAAATGTTATATGTAATGTTTTGATGCAGTATCATGGCTACAAGTACATAAAGAAGTTAAATGATTCAAATTAGAAAACCCAACTATTTTACTGAATATGTATGCTTTGCAATAAATTTGAGTCAGCACCAGCGACAGCTCTGCAGTCCTCCAATGTAGTGCAGATCAGGTGGTTGCAGAGCCCCAGCTAGCAGCAATACGATGCAGCTGAAGAGGCAAGCACAATCCACAGACAGCAACTGTAGCTACTCTCTAGAACAAGACGACCTCTAAGCTTAAATCTTTCACAGAAATAATGTGCTGATATTGCAGAAGACATTACGGTAAGTTTGTGTTTTTTGTTTTTAATCACAAGACCTACTACAAAAGTAGAGACAGAAATAAGAACGAAATTATTAGTTGATGAGAGATGCTTGCACCAGGAATTTGCTGCAGTGTCAGAGATTTCTTACTAACATTAATTCAGCTTTCAAACATGTGTTAGCAGCTTTGGGAATGCAACTGACACGATAATAAGGAAAAGTACTAATGTGCATGTTACTATGAATGCAGAATTTGAGTTTCCAACTAAATTCCTAACAATTTAAGATGCATTTTAAGCAATTCTACTTAAGCAAATAGCATGCCTGTATGGGGGGGTTCTGCTACATTACTGCAGAGATTTGTAAAGCAGATCCAGTTGACAGCCATTTTTTCATCCTGTATAAAAGAACACATTATTCCAAACATAATATAGGCTTGAAATCACTAAAAAACAAGAAGCAGACATTGTATAACGTTTGGAAGAGACTTGCATTTTCGGAAGAAAGCCCTCATTTGAGCTTGAGGGGGAAAGGCAGATGAAAAAACAAGTCTCGTTCTGCCAGACAACATGACAGGCTCTGAAGGGATGCTTTGTAAAGTCTCTCTTGAACAATTACAAAAAGGACCGTGCCACAAAGGGGTTTATTGATATTTTTACTTAATTTCTGCTGCAACTAATCACTGCAAAGACAGCCCTTACAAATAAATAAAATACATTACATGGATTTAAAGGGTGTCATTTTTGTATATTTATTTTTAGGCAGCAATGGAACACCAGATACTGAAAGCATCTATCTGCCTGCTGGTCTTTCTATTTTTCATACCCACTGTTCTGGGTATCTGTCCTTCTAACTGTACATGCTCAGGAAACAACAGGAACGTGGACTGCTCAGGCAGAAACTTAACAGTATTGCCACAGGGACTCCAAGACAACATTACATATTTAAATCTGTCATTTAACCAGTTCGTAGATCTCGATCATCAGCTGACGAGATTCAGCAATTTGAGGACCCTTGATATTTCAAATAATTGGCTCAAGAATGTTCCTGCTCATCTGCCCAAGTCCTTGTGGGAATTATATGCCATAAATAACAACATTAAAGTCCTTCAGAAACTTGACACAGCTTACCAATGGAACCTTAAAGTGCTGGATGTTTCCAGGAATATGGTGGAAAGAGCTGTTTTGATCAACAACACCCTGAGCAGTCTCAAGTTTCTCAACCTCAGCAGCAACAAACTTTGGACAGTTCCAACCAACATGCCCTACAACATAGAGACAGTGGATCTATCCAATAACTTCTTGTCTCAGATACTTCCAGGAACGCTGGTGAGATTACAGCACCTCACAAGTCTCTACCTACACAACAACAAGTTCACATACATTCCTGACAAAGCTTTTGATCAGCTCTTTCAGCTGCAAGTAGTAACACTGTACAACAACCCATGGTCCTGCAGCGATGAACAAAATATCTCTTATTTGCTTAAATGGGTGCAGGGCACCACTGCCCGGGTCCGAGGGGCTCCCTGCGCTGACCAGTCCATGCTGCGGGCCAACACCACGCCGACCTCCGCCGCTGCGCCAGATGCCAGCTTCATGATTAAAGGAATGAAGGCAGCAGACACTGCTGCCTCTCCAGCGGCAGCTGAACCAAGTCAAATGACAAAAATGCATAAACAATTTAAAGCTAAGGAAGTTACTACCTTGGCTTCGTTAAGCCAGACAGTACTGTTCACGAGCACAGAGCGGCCCCTGCTCCTCTACCCTGAAGAGCTGACAACCAGGAAGGTCAGCGCTTACGAGGCAGCTGCCACACACACCATCTACATCAAAGATTCAACCGATGTAAACTCAAGCCTGACTCATTCAACGGGATCATCCACCACTCCAATGACTCTTAGTATTACCAGTGGAATGCCAACAAACTACTCCAGAATGCCTCAAAGCACAACTGCTACCTTAAGAAGAGAGGAAGCCACGACCAGCGTTCTGAATACTGACGTGCCCTCCAAAGCGAGCATCTGTGAGATATGTTTGTTTTATGCTGTAATGCTTAATGCAGTGGCAGTGTTTATTGGCTAGGAGCTCGTACTCCTTGAGGTTACTCCTGTGATACATAGCTGGGGGGAAGACATCCAGGTCAAACAATGAATCAAAACATGAGAAGTCTGAAGTTCTGACTGATCTAAAGAAAATAACAGTTCCTAAAGAAGTGCAGACTAATGTCTCGATACTAAGCTGCTACTTATTTTAATATGTCTTAACTGAGTAAAACTAACCTATGATCTTGTTTTTTAAAATGTGCTTATTTTGTATTTAAATTTTTAATTTTACTTGCACAGAATTTTAAGTACTGATTGTATTATTTTGTCACTAAACAACCGGAAAAAACAGAAGTCCTGTATCATATCTGCATTGTCTTGCTTGATTTGCTGGTGAGCAATTCTTGTACTATAGCAGCACAGATTCTTTGTAAGTTATGATGCCATGCATAAGGAAGGGAAATGTAAAGAAACTAAATCTAGCTGTTTCACTAATCAGAAGTAATTCTTGAGAAAAATTGCTAGCATGCGTATCTATGTTTGCTTCATATGTACTATGATATTTTAAATACAAAGAACAACCATTTTGAATTTAGGAATTAAATATGACAACGCCATCATGTCTACCTACTAAGAGGGGGTCAACTGAGAAGCTAACACGGTCCAGCTTCAGCATGGGAAGAGTGGTAGGGGCTGATCTCTCTTTTTGCTCTGCCTTGACTTAGAATTGCAGGCAAGTTATTCCTTGCTCTCCATAGTAGAAAACAAAAAAAGACAGAAGTAGAGGAAAACGCGACATGTTCAATGCCATGACACTCTCCAATAACACGGGCTTTAATCTACACACATTAACAAAACCGAACAGCTCAACTTACAATCAAAAATCTGAAATACTTGCTATTACAACAAAATTCACCCAGAATGCTTCAAACTACTTTTTGATCAAAATAAAATAAAATACTGGCCAATTTCAAATGCAAGTTATGTAACATATCAACGGAGCAGTTTGTTTAAAGCTCTCATTTAAACTATTCCTGAATCTTGTGACTTAAAATTTAATTCAAGCCATGGCAATGAACATGCCCAAAGCCTTCCAACGATGAGCACGAATGCTATTCTCCTTGACATCCGCACCATCAGCAAGTAGAAGTAGATGCACGCATGGTTCTGACCACTCCAGGAAAATTATGTGGCAAAGGTACTTGATATACTACTGATGAAGTTTTGCAAACAGCATGAAATGAAAACCGAAGAACAAGTTAATTGTAAGAGTATTATTCACTTAATATTGCAGATCTTTATTCAATATTTTCCATGCATTTCAGGCCATTTAATTTCCAGTTATTGTAGCACGAAGGTGCCACAAGATCTAGAAAACCTCAATACCAAGACTGCAGTCCTCTACCTATTTCTCATAGGTATCACTCAAGGCTGTAGATCATTTATAACCAATGGTATCAGAAAAATCACAACTTTCCAATTGTGAACTGTATTTCTATAATCAGAAATGTGTTTTAATTTCTAACAGTACTGTAAATGTTGCACAATGAATTTGTACAGTTATTTCATTGGCATTTAAGTAAAAATAAAGCTATGTTTGTATTGAAATGAACTAGTGACAGTGTTTCTTTTTCACTATTATCTTGAGGACAGGTAACTGTACAGAATAGATGCTATTTTATTACACAGATCTATTCCAAGCAGGCATTTGGCTCAATCTTTGTGTCTTACAGAGAAAAAATACGGCATGATCAAACAGTACAATTTTGATACTCAAATTTCCCTAATACTGTTCATTAACAAGCCGCTGAAATAATGATAATAGCCTACCCTTCTGCTTCTTACCACTTAGAACTTGCAAACCCCTAAGACCAATGTCTATCCACCAGAGCAGGCACTCCTTTCTTCATCTTAAAAAAAAAAATCTCCATGCTAAATAGAACAGAAAGCTTTTTAAGACAAAAAGCCCACACCGGTGATATTTCCTAGGTGCTTTAGATATGTAAGAACTTGTTATCCAAGTCAAAATTTAGAGAACTTAGACTATGAGCAACATGTGCAGAAGTGCATAGTTTTAGTAAATAACAATCTGGAAGAGTTCCCCACTTGCACAAGTTCCATATATTTTCCACATATAATCTGATATAAACAGATAAATTCCAGTAAGCAGCATCAGTATAAAGAAAATGCCATGGCCTGCCATCCTCTTTGGACAGGAATTGTACTTGTCAAGTACTGTGACTGGCTCTAAAACAGCATCAACCTACTGACTGTGTTCAGAATTAGGCATTTTCTAGAGTTATCCATTCATATGGTGTCATCCCACACAGTTTAAAGCAGCTTAGATTGAAAGGTAAGACAGAGATCACAAAATGAGGTGCTGTGACTAAACCACCTTAAGAGAATTATATTATGTTGAAAGAATTACAAGAGACACGACACATCTCTTGGTATCCTGTGCTGAACAGCTCAGCAAAATCCTGGATGCAAAAAGCCAACGTGAAATTAACTTTTAAACATTCTGAGAACGTTCCAATTGCAATTAGACTACTCAGTGAACAACAAACCTTTGGGAAATCCTGCTTTTCAGAAGTTATTCAAGGCAAAAACCAAGTCCCATACTGAATGATGTGCTACCCAGGCTTCAAAGTCTGAAGCAAGCTGATGAACACTTGGAAGTGGAAATGGGACTGTGCAGTTTACTGAAGGCATACGCTGACTGAGGTGGGGGTAGGGGGGAAAATCACAGATGTGTATGGAAGTGAGATGGCACTCCCTTCAAACCCTAGGGCCACGCTCTGTATCCAAAACTTGCCCTTGGTAGGTGCAAGCAAAGAGGGCTTCTCAGTCAGACTGCCTTCAATAAGCAGATTAAATTTGGATTCCCTTGTATTTTTCTGGAATACAAATGAGTTGATAACAGAGCACAAGTAGGCAGGCAGTGTGGGAGGCAGGCACCTGTTGCTTGGCAACAGCACAGTCAGATTGAAATAAAATCAACACGCATGGATGTGAGCGCTGCAGAACAGCTTGCTGTGCTTCTAACAGGCAGGGCACTCAGTCCACGATAAATGTAAATCCCATAATCCATCCTCAGGAAATTCTTTGTTTCAAAATAACTATCTAACACTTCAATATAACATTCAATAGTCTGTTTGAAAACGCTGCTGTCTTTATCTGTTGGCTGCTCCAGACACGATCCAGCACGCCTCGATGCAGAAATATGTTTGCTTGCAAAAGGCTAAAATTGCTGCACGGGCAGCTGCAATGTGAAGCAACCCTGAGGTTTCTGTTCCCATGCTTCCTATTAATTAGTCTGAAATAGCAGCTTTAAAACTTAATGGCAGTACTTCAGGATCAATATATACTGATGTATTGATCACTGTAGTAACTGAGCAAGGATTAAAGACAGAGAGCACTGGCTTTGGAAGTCTGGTTGTTACCCAGGAAACAAAACACGGAGGAAAAAAAGGCAGAAGAGATTAAATTTCACAGCACAAGAGGATATAAACTGATCCAGATATGTCAGAGGAATGACTCAACAATGCCCTAGCAACAAGACTTTAAGCTAAAAAAGAAATCGTGCCTGCTGCAAGCCCTCAGATGTACTGGCAGCTCAGACCTGAACAGCCTTTCCACATTTCACACCTCAAAACATGACATCTGGCTCAGAACTGTAAGCTCAACACCCCAAAGGAACACCACTCAGCCATGCCCCTGTTTGCAGTGTCAGCACAGAAAAGACGTCCCACCTGCTAGGTTTGAACAGCAGCCTCACGGAGAGAAACCACAGACTTACGCAGCAGCCGAAGAGAAGGAGTAATAAAAAGGGTGGTAAAGGCAATGAATAGTAACTGGCATGACAAATAGGTGCCATCCAGCCTCATTACCCACATACTGCTTTATTCTGGCCCGTTACCAATTTGCCCAAACCTGGACAGATTTCTCCCAAATCCCTGCATACAACATTCACACACCGAGCTGGCACCTTATCCAAGGAGCATCAGACATCCAAATCACAATCAGCTTTTAATGACAATAAAGATCATACGTTTTCTCAGATAAAGCAAGCAGAAGCTGAATAAATTCCAAGTACAGCTACCAAGTATGCAGGGTTTGCTTCACTTATCTATTTGTGTCCACTATGCATTTCACTTGAAGAAAGGTAGAAAAAGTCTCATTTCAACAGGCTCACTCACACCAAAATTAACTATGCCAGGGTACAACAGCAATTTTAAATATATTTCAACAGAAATCATATTTATTCAAATATAAAGGATGTATATTTTTATTTTTGTTGTCATATAGTCAATATAACTTCTATAAGATACGGAGGAGGGCAGAGAGAACAAGTTCCAACCCATTTTCCTCAACAGAAGGATTGGTTACCTTGAAAAACTGAAGTATTTCTGAAAGTATACATTCTGCTTTTTTCCATCCTAAAGAGACTACTTTTCCTCACGATGGATACACGCACGAGTCTCAGAGAAGCAGTTTCCAAAATGCCTTTGATAGAACTGAAGGAAGGAGCAATAAATGCAGGTAGGAGTTGAGGTATGAAATGACCCAGCTGACCCTTCTAACTTGCCACGGACAGATGACAACTTTTCAAGCTTATTCAATTACAGCAGTGAACAAACACAACAACCGGGAGAAAATCAGAGTTTCCAAACATCCATTTTTATTCCAGTATTTTCAATGTTAGTTTTTTTTTTTTCTATTGAGAGCAGCACAACTAGTTTAGAAGGGGTCTGAACATAATACATCCTACAGTCTTTAAAATTCTACTGACATTCAAGTTAGTTACGTTGTCTGAAACAACCTGCAGGCTTTAAAAAACAAATTTATTTGAGCTGAGCCATGCTGTCCCAAGAACGCCATGCCCTTTTTCAAGCTTATGCAGAAACCAACTTCAGAATAACCCAAAGAAATACAACAAGCTAGTCACCTACATGATGGAGCAATTAGAAATGGGTCCTTAGCTGAACTTTTGTAACCATGTGTGAATTTAGCTGCAGGAGCCTCTAGGCAAAAAGAAGAACTTACAAACAAATGGAATACCTCAAGCTAGGTGAGCTAGTTTCAGTCCTGGCACTGGATACACTCACTTTACTGCCAACTCTGTACCACAGCTCAAACTCTAAGGCATCATTCATGTTTTCTCTACTGCCTAGCATAGATGCAGTGCTCAAACATAAGGTTTGATTTCCCCAAGTAAAAATAAAGGAAAATGAAAGGCTTACATACATTTTCTTATATAGTTTCTAATTCAGAACAATAAATTGTTGAAAAACAGTTCAGAGAGAAGTGGGAAAGAAAACAAAATTTATGTAGTGACAGCTTCTTTATGTTTAGTATTCCTTTGATTGGCATAGGCTTACATATTCATTAAGTATACAAGAAACAAGAAGCTTGGGCACTTTGCTCTCAATCCATGGTCTACTTCCACATGGATGAGCTATGTCAGACTTCCTTTTTTCTCCACCTTATGACCACCTTACCCAAACGACCATTTACATAAATTGTTTAATACAAACAGAATATGCTGCCTAGAAATGCCTTCCTCAGCTCGCCACATGCACTCAGAGGCTCCGCTGACAGATCACTCCAGCTCACAACACTGTTAACTGGAAGGGGCCTCACGGAGAGCAACAGGCCACAGCCATCAACTTGGGCACCACAAAAGCTGCTCCCAGCCTCGCATCAACAAGCAGGAGCACCATCACTCTGACACTGAGCACCCGCCAACACAGTACAGCAAGCAAGCACCCCACTGCCAGCACACAAACACCCCATCAGCAGCAGAAGCACCAGGAGGAGACAAAGCAACTGCAAACAGTGTGTTGGGAGCAGTGCTGGGCAGCTGTGTTGGCATGGCTCTGTACCCACCAGCAGCACCAGCAAAAATCACATTGCAATAGCAGCAGAAGCACAACCATGAACCCTAGGGGCACCAAAAGGCAAAGCAACAACACGACCACAGCAGCATTCACAAGACCTGACAACATGGGTGAGTGCCACGTGGACACGAGGTCCCAGCAGCAGCCCTGGGGTACAGCAAAGGCACCTCCAACACTGCCCAGGAGAAAAGCGCACCAGCAGTGAGCTCAGTGACACAGCCCGGTTGGATCGCACCTCTCGCTTGGCTGTGAGCACGACGACTCTCCTTTTGTTAACAAGTCTGTGCTCAGTACTTAAAGTCAATCTCAGTTTCTATGGATACTGCTTTGAACACGCTGTCCTCACAGATTTTAAAAGGTCGTTACTTAATAACTGAATTAAAATACCAAGTTTCATTTACATTCTTACTGTAGTAGCACCTTCACAGCCTTATTTCATTTGAATTAAACACAGATTTAAACAGCGAGAATTACTACTTGTTGATCATAAACTGACTAATATTAACCTTGGGATATTCTTCCTAAATTCAGTATTGCAGCATGCTACTTGTTATGAATAACTGAAGCAACACTATGGTGTTCACTATATACAAACCTTCTAAATACTAGTATTACTCTTTAAAATGGGATATGGGGATTTTTTTGAGAAACCATATCTCACATTTTAACTTGTTACTCATCTTATACTTCATAATGTGAAGATATTATAATCACTGATAAAGAGTTAACAGTAATGTGGTTGAAGGATAAATAGTAATGCGGTTTACTTCAAACAGCAAAAAAATAAATAAAATTCATTTAAAGTTTCAGGTATATTTCTACAGGTACCCACACTGTCTGGGGTTTAAGAACTATGACAGCTCTAATTTAGTTCTGATCACAGTTCAAAAATATGGTCTCCAAAGTTTAGCAGATAAGCTATTTTCAGAGTCCTGTTTGTGTCACTTCACGTATACACTTGATACTTTCGATTTTGCATGTTTATTCTAGACAGGGTAGGTGAAAGATTCCTTACCGCCGAGCAATGTAGTAGAAAACAGGATTGCCAGCTTTGGATGTCCCAGCCTGGTAGAAAATATTTAACGTTTTCAATGCTTTGAACTCTTCTTTTTCATGTACCTGATGCCTAAGAAGTAGAACATGACATCAACTTTTCACAACTGCCTTACCAAAAACAAACAAGCAAAATCCAAACCCTCTATTTGCATCTTTAAACAGAAGTATTAAAATTGAACCTTTGTTAAATCACAAAAACTACTGAGGTTTCTCAATTATTAAAATCTACTTCCAACTATAGCAGGTGTGTGTGAAGCCAACTTTTTGAACACTCCTTCAGAATGAAAGCTGCAGGCTTAATAACTACTTATACTACTCAACATGCCGAAGACTAAAAATCCACAATAATCTCATTACCTTGTCATAAATTCTTCAAATTTCGAACTGGTGAGATTTAAACTGGACCAATGTGTATCTGCCACAGGTTTGTGCTCAGGTGGACCCAGATAGGCAAGAAGAGTAGCCATTTTGTCAAAAGGTCGTCTTCCAACAGCTTTGTGGTCCCTAGAAACAGCAGAGCTCTTGAAAGATAGGTCTTTCTTTACTCAGTAATTCTTGTAGTTTTTTGCCCAGTACCCTCCCTTATCTTGAGGAGGCTATATTTTCTTTTTTACAGTTTGAAAACTTTTTTTTTTTAAGAGAAATAATGAGAAAAATGTGTTACATGTTATTTCTACAAACCATACGACAGACACCGAGAGATAACTATATAAGTGCACAGAAAGCTGGCAGTAAAGAGGCCAAACACCTCAGACCCTCTCCCAGTAATGGGCTGTAAGTAAGGAAAAAAAAAACCTAAAAAAAGAAGTTCCCAAAGGTAAGACTTCCATCTATGAAATTCTTCTCAATATTAACCACAAGAACATCTGATTCCAAATTCCAAACGTTCATTCCCAATTAGCAGTTCCTTTCATAGCATTCTTAAGTCTTACCTATTACTGGAAAGGTACTGGCCAATTTTCTCCTGATTGTTCCACAACAACCGGTGCAAAGCAAGAACATTGCCATCACTGATGAAAGACAGGCTGTGATTGACGGTGTCACTCGCTGGGCAATCGGACGCAATATCAAGGAAAAACCTAGAGATGAATACCAGTGATTGCCATAAACATATTAGGGAAATCTGTCATGTAGGCACAAGTTAAAAGGCCATAAGAACGCGTATCTGCTTACAGTTTACCCAACAAAACTCCTTTGCAGAAGTTTCCAAAGGGCCTACCTTCGAGCTGCATCAAAATTGCTTTTTACAAAGTCATTAAAAGGCCTCATATGTTCTTCTTTTGTAAACAGGACGTGGTTGGCAATACTCTGAAGTATCTAAATAACAATAAAAAACAGGTAAGGGCACAAAAAGGCTTAATGTCAAAACTGCTACAATAGCCAGTGTAACTTCACTGCCAGAAATACCTATCTTAAATTGTTGTGAAACCTCAAAACAAAAAAAAGCCACACGAGACAACTAATTTGAAGCATCTTCTTCTACATTACTTTAAATATTAGGATAAGACTTCACTTAGGCATAAGGGCAATAATATATGCTTATTTAAAGAAAATCACCATTTCTCAACATTAAAAACACACACGGGTCACAGAAGTACAGAACCATTAAACTATCGATCTTGAGATTCAAGACAGGGAAAAAAAAGGTCACTTCTTTAGAACTTGTATGAACTTAATCAATATCAGCATATTCTCTCTACTCCAGAAATAACACTGCTTTCAAATAAAGTTACGATGTATAAAAGCAGCAAGGCAGCTGCAGTTCAAATAAACATGATCTTTACTACACAAAAATAAGTTTAACTAAACATTCCTCACATCGCTCCGCTGAAGAAGAGAATTATTTCAGGTAGAATATGAAATACGCCAAATAAAGATATAAGCTGCTTCACCTTTGACATCAGTTTCAGTCCCCTCTCAATTCTGGGCGGAGGCTTTTTATCTAAAATCCCTGCCTCGTACGGGGAGACGATCGCAGGGTTGATGAACCGCAGGAACATGGCGCTTCCAACTGCCCCAATGCTGTTCTGAGGAAATCGCTGACTAACAACCTACAAAGTCGAGAATTATAAATAATACATTTGCATTAAAGGGAAAGCAACTGGAGAAAAGTCTCGTGTGGCAGTCCCACATTATGTATTCTTTCCATAGCAGCCAAGCTCAATAAGTCTGAGTAGGATTCTCTTGCCTTGATAGGTCTTGCATTGCATGACAATCAAGAAAGAGAAGGAAGGCAGAGAAAGGGAGAGAGGGCTGTGCAGACACAGGCTAGCTTTACTTCAGCTTTCATACAAACTTTCTCGCTGGGGTCAATTTCTGAATACAAAATTCCAAGTTACTGACTACTTAACTCCAGCCAATGACAAGTGGACAAATGCCTTATGTTTGTATTCAAGCATGCAGTATTCCAAAGAAACATGGATAGTTCTTTTTAGATTCTTAGGTCTTTTTATTTGCATAAATATTTCACTTTTATTCTCAAGGTCCTCTCCGTCAATGTGACATAGGAAACAAAGTTTCAGGAATAATTTGAATTCGAGGGAAGGAGATACTTGTAAAAATACTCTCCATCACCATCGTATCTCAACAGATTTGCCAAAGGAGGAAACACAGAATGGTCCAGAGCTGAGTGGACAACGTCATAAAAAAATTCAATATTTATACAAGTATTTTTGTAAAGCTAACAGCTAATAATAATAAATCTGATTCTATGTTTCCACATAACAATATCAGCAGTTTCATATGCAAAGTTAAACTGTTTACATAGAACACAAATACTCCCTAGTTTCCCATACTTCAAACCAAAACCAGAGCAATCTCAAATCATGCTTCTTAAAACAGATAAAGCCATTAGCACATATATAACATATCAAGAATCACTATGGTTCAGTAGCAACTTCATTCATAGTTATCTTGTGATACAATTATTGATAATATGTTCTTGTAAAATATTAGTTTGCAAAGAGATTTTGTATTTCCACACGTTACCGTTCTGCTCAGCTACTGCAAAATGTAAGGGAGTATTTAATAAAAGCCTAAATTTTCATTCTACTGTTTTATTCTTACATTATGTTTTGAAGTCACTGTTAAAGAAAAGGGTAAGCCTCAACTTTTAATGACACCACTTCATCACAATTTCCAGTAATTCAGTTGCAATGGGAAATCTGCTTGTCTTCTCTAAGTAAATAAATACAAATGCTAAATATTATTGCTTACTCACAAGGCAAACAAAAGAAAATATCTGAAATAAGTCATGGGAGTTTTTTTTTTTTCTCCAGCAATTCATCAGTTAACTGTTCTTCTGGCAGGATGCAAGCTGAAGTCGTTACCTACTAAAGCATTACAACAACTAAACAGACTCAGATTTTCCCCAAAACCAAAGAAAACATTTTCCTTCTCCATTTTTTTTTTTTAATTTGAAGATGGCAAAGGTAGAGGAATCAGAATATTACATACTAAGAAGTAATGTTAAAAATGTATTTTTGTTTACTCAGATAGGCACACAGAGAATATTTTAAATATAACTTAATTCCAGTGTTAATTGAAATGAAAGCTATTTTGTGCCAGAATTAGTAGAATGATTTCACAGTGAGTTCAAACAGACTAAAGTGAAGATGTTTTGAACAAACAGCAAAAGATTTCTGTTGTGGGTTGAAAGAAATGGCTAGTAAAAAGGTCTCCAAACTTACTGATTTTTTGTTTTCCTTTTTTTCTTTTACGGTAGCTTTATTCAGTAGAGAGTGGCAAGTTGCCTACAGAACAGAGATGAGCACAAACAAGTCACAGCACCAACTACATACAGCAACAAAAAACCAATGTTGACTTGTACGTAAATTGCACAGTAAAATGTAACAAACATAACCAACAGAAAATGAAATATATAAACGAAAGACTGATGATGGAGATTTTATTCCACTTTTTTTTAATTAAATCTTGTTTACAAAGCACTAAATATAAAACAAGCAAATGTTGCGTTTCAATCATTTCTACTATTTCTGGCTAGATTAAAAGTCAAACCACATTAAAGTGTTCATGATACACAATATAGGGCATTAAATTGTATATTCAGCTTTCAGATGCAATTCACCATTCCCAAATAATTTTAATA
Organism: Tragopan temminckii; assembly: GCA_028571105.1. Lineage (NCBI taxonomy): Eukaryota > Metazoa > Chordata > Aves > Galliformes > Phasianidae > Tragopan > Tragopan temminckii. Next base: position 1,268 of record JAOWBP010028098.1, on the reverse strand, counting down.
GTACAAATAACAAAGTGTTATACCTTTGAAATGCACATTAACTTTTAAAATAAATTTAGAGTTTAAAATCTTCCCAACGTTTCTCTGTGTGTCCTTCAATTTGGTTAGATCTGTGATTCATCACGGTCATTATGACTTTGATAACACTAACAATAAACACATTTCTGTGAAAAATGGAGGAAAAAAAAGCAGGTCTACATGATAGTCTAGATAACCGTTTTGATTACGTTAACTTCAAGGCAAAGGGACCCACACAAAGCATCACATTCTCCCATATCTTACATCAGGATCTGAGCAAAGCTACAGCACATCAGCCTTCTACTGCTCTCCTCCAAAGAGGAACATTTTGCTCTAGGAGCTCAACCCTCCATCTTCCATATGGGCCGTAACAGTAAACTGGCATCACCAGATGATTGGAGCTCTATCAATAGAAAAGCTTACAGTGTTCGGTGGTTTGAGATCAAGCACACACCAAGAGTTCATATAGAGTATCAAGAAGAAAAGAACTGGAAGAGAACTCCTGTAGCTTAAAAACGTGACAGAGAAAAAGCAAATGAGTGAAACTAACCAACTGAAGAGTTCAAATTCACTCAAGAACCTTTTAATATTTAACCAATGGTGCATTTACCAAATTTTTGACCTTGTATAATTTCCAGAAGGAAACAGTTAACTTCAGAAGCATCTCTATTCATCACACTACTTCATTTAAAGGAACTAAAATTTCCATCTCTCTTTATTAAGAAAAATCATGTATGTTTGTGTGTTTAATTCCGCATGTATCTATGTTTTTAGGAAATAGTCAGCACTGTTTCTTTGCACAAGGGACTATAATCCAGTTCATTCTTGACCACGTAACATTCCAGAACATACATCACCTGAAAATGAGCAAGTGTGAATGTGCTGCAGTTACTGCAGAACTAGCAGTTAGCTGTGTGTGTCCGGGTGAAAATGCTTAATAGGAATCTGCTCTGGTAAAAGAAGCACCTGCCAGTGCAGTCTGCAATATCCAGTCAAATACATCATCTCTGTTTCTATAATGTTGCCACACTAATTAAAATTAGCTACAGACCTCTTACAGAATAAGAATACCTGATGAGTATCACTGCTAAGTTAATTTGTTTTTTTCACTCGTTTCTTTGATTGGTTTGGAGAATCACAGAATCACAGAATTGTAGGGGTTGGAAGGGACCTTCAGAGATCATCGAGTCCAACCCCCTGCCAAAGCAGGTTCCCTACATCAGGTCGCACAAGTAGGCGTCCAGGCGGGT